>CM043017.1:82302525-82400280 GCA_023690525.1 Holotrichia oblita | reverse complement strand
ATGGCTTAACTAGTGCTTTTTCGTAAATTTAACCTTGATTAAAGTTTTTGTATATTTTATGTATTATTTATTGGTGTTTGCAGATTTTCTGTTTTTGTCACATTTTTGGAGATATGACGTCACCGGATAGTTTTTAAATGAATCATCCTGTATTTATATTTTTTTTTGGTAGATATTTTTTTCCTGAATTCACTAATACCAGGTTTAGTGGGTCTCTGACTTATGGTTTCATAAGAAAAAATAAAATATAATGGCATCTAAATATTTATTTAATAAAAACCGAACAACAATAACTAAAAATTCTATTCATTAAAGCGTCCATTAACTTTAACAAATGATTATGCAATTCATTTCTCGCTTGTGAACTACGAAAACCTATTCATAGGGGAAGGTAGTGCGAGGTAAGTAGGAGAACTATCTGTTTACGACGCCACTTTAAACCCGCGGGCATGCACCGCTAATTACTTTCATTTTCTAATTAGGCTTTGTAATTGACGGAATTCCGCTAGGAATGTTGATATTTTGGCCCTGAAATGCTTGCATTATGTAGGTAATTATTTTAAAAATTTTTGGGAAATTTTACATAATATTTTACTCTAAGTAATTAATGTTCTTAAAGAATGCTGATTAGGCGTGACTTTAAAGCAAATATTCGGAATTTTAGCACTCACAGTTCTACACCATTTTAAATCTAAGAATTTAAGAAATACATTATACATGGACACAGCATGGTAACAATACATATAACCGAATTATGTCTAATGGCTTTAACGTCACCGTTGGAATGTGCATGGAACGCTGCTAATTACCGCTAATTATAATGGTTGACCCCATGAAGGATTTATTTATTTCTTCAAGGCTGTTTTGAAAAAATAAGTGCAAACTATTTCATTATCACCAATGCGTTGTTTTAGCAACGGAAAATAATTTTGAAAATATAGATTTGACAATACATAAGTAATTACTGACGTAATAATTTTTCGGAGCAAGTTCTAATTATAGTTAACTATAAAAGAAGAATTTTGACTGGATTTTTATTAGTATACGCTAAGTTATAGCAACATACAAACCGTCTTTCAACAACGATATTTAGGTGAGTACATATTTTACTTTTTATTTAATGAATTTATTAATTTATTAAATACACTTAATATTTTGCTTAATATATTATTCAATATTTTTTAATATTTGACGTGTTTTATTTTAGCATTCGCCAATTCTTTTCAACATACAAATCTCTGCCACTTCATTGTTATATTTTGGTGAGTATTATTATTTAGTGTTATATATATTAAATATATTATTTAATATTTTATATGTTTTAATCGAAACCATTAAAATGAGTGGTGGATTACACTGCTTAATTACCAAAAAATTCCATCTCATAGGTGTTAGAACGCAGACATTTTCATTTCTATGTGAAAACTGTTATTTTCCGTATTATATAGCTAACATCAACCGAGAAGTTGGCAACTTCTACGACGTGACTTCAAACCTTATATTGTTAAATGAGCGTCACTCAAGACCTGCATGTATAGAAATTGAAGAACCTGTTGCAAATACTGCAATGAATCAATGTATAAAAAATTGTAAAAGAAGAATGTGACGTTTGCAAACGCGCAATGAATAATATTTTGCATTAATATTCTAACCTCATTAGTAAGTATTTAGTAACATTTTTCTATTGAAATTGTAAATTATGTACGTATAATAATGAATACATTGTAATATGTATTTTCTTGTTACAGTTAAACAATACGACAATTTTATTGAAAACGCTTACAAATGAGGAAGATGCCATCGCCCGGGAAAAACAACTCATCGGTCAATCTTCATACTTCCTCAACAAAGCGGTTCCAAGTGGCTTACCGTAGGACTAAAGTCCAGCTGCCGGATTCATTCCAATTGTACAAATCAAATCTGTGAACGCATGCATTTTCTTCACACAAGAAGAATGGGAAGAATTCTGCAAAACCGAAGGCTGCAGTCCCAATCACCAGATGGAAGCCAGTTCTTATCGAGACATTCAAGTTATCCGTCTCAAAAGTAGAGGGCAGCAAATCGTTTTATCAACGGAGACATACAATAACATATATCATCTTCAAGAATTAATCAATCAGAAAATTAGTGTATTGGCCAGTTCTGACTTAATATCATTTTATAATCATGTTTTAAAATCTTGTATGAAAATGGATGGTGATTTATATTCTAACATTAAAACATTATTAGCTACTCACATAAATTCACAGAACACCATGTATATGTTAGGAGTTTTGTATATAACTTATAATACTATATTTCTTGATTTTGAAATTATCAACTGTTGTTAAACCCCTGACTAGGTTTTTTTACAAAGTTTTCCCTAGTCCTCGAACAGAATTGTTGGGGTTAATATGTATTTTTAATAAAATTATTTTTATTAAATCTCATGTTTTTTTTAATTTACATACAAATAAGAATATATAAGTCATTTACACTCAGTATGAATGAAAAACATTGAAGATATGCAGAAGTTGAAAACGCATACCTACTTATACTAACGGGAAAGTAAATATAAAATCTAATGGAGATTACGGAAGAAAAGATTGAAGCAGTTTTAACAAAAATTGATGCAGATTGTGGGAGATTGGATGGTATAAGCGACTATATTATTCCTTCTTTACCCATATACATTTTCAAAACTAAGGTAAACCGCATCTCTCTAGAGCAGAAATGGCATTTATTATCGCATAAAAAAGGTTGCACTTGAAGATTATCTTCCCCTGCCACAACCATTATAATACTTTGGCGATGAAGGCCAAGAGAGGTGTTTATATATTATGGATAATTGTTCGTTGTAACACTGAATTTTATATGTATTGGTTGTACGTTCAATAAATAATTTGAATACTGTATTATGTTTTATTACTAACATAAAATCACAACTTATCATCCAGTAAAGAATCTAACACATTAATATAAAAATAAAAAAACGTTCATAATTGCTGTATATATTTTTTTATTACTGATACAAGTTCATCGGTCAATCTTCATACTTCCTCAACAAGAGCGGTTCCAAGTGGCTTACCGCAGGACTGAGTCCAGCTGCTAGGTTTGTTCCAATCGTACAAATCAAATCTGTGAACGCATGCATTTTCTTCACACAAGAAGAATGGGAAGAATTCTGCAAAACCGAAGGCTGCAGACCCAATCACCAGATGGAAGCCAGTTCTTATCGAGACATTCAAGTTATCCGTCTCAAAAGTAGAGGGCAGCAAATCGTTTTATCAACGGAGACATACAATAACATATATCATCTTCAAGAATTAATCAATCAGAAAATTAGTGTATTGACCAGTTCTGACTTTGTATCATTTTTAAAATCTTGTACGAAAATGAATGGTGATTTATATTCTAATATTATAATGTTATTAGCTACTCACATAAATTCACAGAACACCATGTATATGTTAGAAGTTTTGTATATAACTTATAATACTGTATTTCTTGATTTCCAGAAATTATGAAACTGTTGTTAAACCCCTGACTAGGTTTTACAAAGTTTTTCCCGTCCTCGAACAGAATTGTGGGGGTTAATATGTTTGTTTTTTAATAAAATTATTTTTATTAAATCTCATGTTTTTTTAATTTACATACAAATGAGAATAGTATAGTAATATAAACGTAACATAGTTATTTTTACATTCTCAGTATGAATGAGAAGAACAGATTGAAGATATGCAGAAGTTGAAACGCATACCTACTTATACTAACGGGATAAGTAAATATAAAAAGAGTTGCAATGGACGACAATCAGTAAACATTTCGAAAAAAGTTTCTGTTTTTATAAGAAAATATACTTAAATATTAAAACCAAGCATTCTGATTCATGTTAATTATATGCTATTTAGATTTCAAAGATGCTATTGTGACTATAGTATATAATATTCTGTAGGATCAAATATATCATGATATACATATTGTTGCCGATGATTGTTTGATTTCGTCATCGAATTCAAAACAATACAATAAATTTTAGAACCGATACTATGCAAACAGCATAGAAAAATATCTAGGCCGCTAGGACTATCATTTAATATAATCGTTAAACAAATATGTAAAATATTTAGTTTAATTTTGAAATTATGAACTGTTGTAATACCTCTGATTAAATTTACAAAGTTTTCCTAGTCCTCGAACAGAATTGTTGAGGTTTATGTATATATTTTTTAAATATATTCTTTGTAAGAGCATATGTTTTCGTTGTTTCTTTACTATTCGTCATCAGAAGCGGCACATAAAAAACCTATAGAATCAGTATGGATCGAGAAGAGCTATGAATAAGATTAGAACAGCATATTGAAGAATTGCAAGAATTTAAAGGATACATCAAAGTATGTACTTATACTAACAAAAAAGTTAAAGAAAGTAAAAATGAATAAAGAGAATAAGTCATCATGGAGATTACGGATGAAAAGATTGAAGCAGTTTTAACAAAGATTGATGCAGATTGTAGGAGATTGGATGGTATAAGCGAGTATATTATTCCTTCTTTACCCACATACATTTTAAAAACAAAAGTGAATAAGATTTCCCTATAGCAGAAATGGCATTTATTATCATAAAAAGGGTTGCACTTGAAGATTATCTTCCCTGCCACAAGCATTATAATACTTTGGTGATGAAAGATCACGTCGATGCTCCACCACCATCCCGAAGAAATTGTTACGGTTGCAGAAGCTTTGTCCTGATATTTAATGCATATATTTATTATATCTAAATAAAATGCAAGTTATTAAGTTATAATATTTTTTGTTTTATTATTAAAAAATCGTTTACAAAACTCATACATTTACAATATTTCATTTTTATTAATCCAACTGTTCTGAGTATTATCAAAAACCGAGCCATTTAACGTATACTTACTAATACTAACATTACCACCAACTTTAAACGTATGTTTTCCCATAACTTTAATGCTACTGTATACGGTACACAAAAGATGTTCTGCTAACATCAAAATTACAACTTGGCACCCATTAAAGAATCCAACACATTAATATACAAAAACGTTCATAATTGAAGTATATTTTTATTAGAAGATATACATGATTTTTATAATAGGTAGTCTAACAAATTTCTACATTACGTGGTACACTTACTTAATTTATTTTTACTATGAACAAAGTAAAGAAAATTGGTTTTGACTAAATTAGGTGCATTGGTAAGGTGCTCTAAATTAACAATAGGTCAATCTTCATATTTGCTTAAAAAATCGGCATTTTGGTGACCCTTTACACATATTTTATCGTAAGATTTACAGATATCATTCTAGATTTTTCCAATATTTTTTAAGCCTACGTATCCATCATTATAATTAATATTCAAATAATTCCTCTCCAACCATCGTATACCTAGGTTAGTGATACCTGGTAAATATCCTGCATTTTAATCATATATATGTACATGCGATTAAAATTATTATAAATAAAACATGTTTCATTCATAATGTAGTAAATAGACGAGAATCTGAAAGATTGATTAGTTGTAACACCGACACTGCCACCACAGACACAGTTGTAACGATGGCGCTTTTAGAATTGATAAGGGAAGCATATTACGGGTCTTTACCTGAGCTAATTGCTGGTTTTTTGACCTATAAAATAAACCCTACAATGCATTTGTATGTCAAAATATGTTTCTTATGTTAAAAGCTGTAGAGAAATATAGTGGGCGAGCGAAGAATCGTTTGTATTCGAACGATAGATATAGATCAGCTGTTGAAGCTATAAAGCTATATAACTATATAAGCTATATAAGCTTCTCGTAATCCCTGACCGACCTATAATTTTTTATTCTTATCTTTTTTAAATTTATGGTAATTGCGTCTGCCTTTATTTGACAAGAGAATAAATTATACCTGTACAATTTCTAAACAACTTCTAATTGTTCTGAAATTGTGCGAAAAATCAACACGATACCTAATCGATACGATCGAACACCTTCTAAACAACTTCTGGTCCACTTCTAAACAACTTGCGAGAAACTTCTAATTAATTCTCCTCTACTTCTAAACAACTTCTAATCAACTTCTCGTCCACTTCCGGTTTACTTCTGACCTATTTAAGCATAGATTCAGCTGTAATAGATCAGTTGCTAGCGTTATTCTATAGTACAAACACAGCTTAGACCTCGAATCTCGCGTATTATATGAGGATGGAGCAAGTTGAATATGATACGGCATATGGACCGAAATATATTGATGGAAAATGTATGATGGGTGATAAAGAACTGGTTTTAAGCAAAGATGAAATATTTATAGGCGGAAGACGTTTCCGAGGTCAAGAGGGCCTACACGAATTAATATTTACTAGAAATCCCCAAAATTTTACATTATTGGACCAGCAAATCTATAAACATGTACTTGAATTATGTGGCGTTCACAGAAATAAACGAGGCTATCTGAATCACCAGGCTGATAAAGTTAAGTTTTCACGGATAATTAAACCATTGTTTAAAAATAAGACCAACCCGAAAAATAAAACTTCAAACGTAAGTCAAGGAGGAGGATGCATAGTCAAATACACCAGTCAAATGGACAGATGTAGATATGTTGAAGTTAGAGAACAGTGAATAAAGAAACGTTATAATAGATGAATTACGGGTCGTCGTGTCGATGTTATATACTAGAATACATTCATTTATGATATATAATTTATAATACATTTACAATAAATAATACATACTACCTTTAACATATTTTATTTGTTTTGATTACTCCATTGATGTATAGAGTCGGACATAAAACTCTGACGGCTTTGATCAGGTATGGAACGGCTTTGATCAGGTATTGAACGGCTTTGATCAGGTATTGAACCAATCAATCGGATATTTATTAGCTTTTTTATCAGGTACCGATTTATCGGGTTCTGATCTATCAGGTACTAATTTATCAGGTACTAATTTATCAGGTACCGATTTATTAGGTACTGATTTATCAACTTAAACTCCTACCATATGACAATTTCTAACAAGACAGAGCTGCTTCCGCGCATACATGCACAAGCAGCTGTGTCTTGTTAGAAATTGTCATATGGTAGGAGTTTAAGTTGATAAATCAGTACCTAATAAATCGGTACCTGATAAATTAGTACCTGATAGACCTGATAGATCAGAACCCGATAAATCGGTACCTGATAAAAAAGCTAATAAATACCCGATTGGTACCTGATAGAAGCCGTTCAATACCTGATCAAAGCCGTTCAATACCTGATCAAAGCCGTTCCATACCTGATCAAAGCCGTCAGAGTTTTATGTCCGACTCTATACATCAACGGAGTAATCAAAAACAAATAAAATATGTTAAAGGTAGTATGTATTATTTATTGTACCTGTATTATAAATTATATATCATAAATGAATGTATTCTAGTATATAACATCGACGCGACGACCCGTAATTCATCTATTATAACGTTTCTTTTATTCACTGTTCTCTAATCTCAACATATCTACATCTGTCCATTTGACTGGTGTATTTGACTGGCGTATCCTCCTCCTTGACTTGCGGCTTAGGTAGTTTTATTTTCGGGTTGGTCTTATTTTTAAACAATGGTTTAATTATCCGTGAAAACTTAACTTTATCAGCCTGGTGATTCAGATAGCCTCGTTTATTTCTGTGAACGCCACATAATTCAAGTACATGTTTATAGATTTGCTGGTCCAATAATGTAAAATTTTGGGGATTTCTAGTAAATATTAATTCGTGTAGGCCCTCTGACCTCGGAAACGTCTTCCCGCCTATAAATATTTCATCTTTGCTTAAAACCAGTTCTTTATCACCCATCATACATTTTCCATCAATATATTTCGGTCCATATGCCGTATCATATTCAACTTGCTCCATCCTCATATAATACACGAGATTCGAGGTCTAAGCTGTGTTTGTACTACATAGAATAACGCTAGCAACTGATCTATTACAGCTGAATCTATGCTTAAATAGGTCAGAAGTAAACCGGAAGTGGACGAGAAGTTGATTAGAAGTTGTTTAGAAGTAGAGGAGAAGTTAATTAGAAGTTTCTCATAAGTTGTTTAGAAGTGGACCAGAAGTTGTTTAGAAGGTGTTCGATCGTATCGATTAGGTATCGTGTTGACTTTTTCGCACAATTTCAGAACAATTAGAAGTTGTTTAGAAATTGTACAGGTATAATTTATTCTCTTGTCAAATAAAGGCAGACGCAATTACCATAAATTTAAAAAGATAAGAATAAAAAATTATAGGTCGGTCAGGGATTACGAGAAGCTTATATAGCTTATATAGCTATATAGCTTTATAGCTTTATAGCTTCAACAGCTGATCTATATCTATCGTTCGAATACAAACGATTCTTCGCTCGCCCACTATATTTCTCTACAGCTTTTAACATAAGAAACATATTTTGACATACAAATGCATTGTAGGGTTTATTTTATAGGTCAAAAAACCAGCAATTAGCTCAGGTAAAGACCCGTAATATGCTTCCCTTATCAATTCTAAAAGCGCCATCGTTACAACTGTGTCTGTGGTGGCAGTGTCGGTGTTACAACTAATCAATCTTTCAGATTCTCGTCTATTTACTACATTATGAATGAAACATGTTTTATTTATAATAATTTTAATCGCATGTACATATATATGATTAAAATGCAGGATATTTACCAGGTATCACTAACCTAGGTATACGATGGTTGGAGAGGAATTATTTGAATATTAATTATAATGATGGATACGTAGGCTTAAAAAATATTGGAAAAATCTAGAATGATATCTGTAAATCTTACGATAAAATATGTGTAAAGGGTCACCAAAATGCCGATTTTTAAGCAAATATGAAGATTGACCTATTGTTAATTTAGAGCACCTTACCAATGCACCTAATTTAGTCAAAACCAATTTTCTTTACTTTGTTCATAGTAAACATAAATTAAGTAAGTGTACCACGTAATGTAGAAATTTGTTAGACTACCTATTATAAAAATCATGTATATCTTCTAATAAAAATATACTTCAATTATGAACGTTTTTGTATATTAATGTGTTGGATTCTTTAATGGGTGCCAAGTTGTAATTTTGATGTTAGCAGAACATCTTTTGTGTACCGTATACAGTAGCATTAAAGTTATGGGAAAACATACGTTTAAAGTTGGTGGTAATGTTAGTATTAGTAAGTATACGTTAAATGGCTCGGTTTTGATAATACTCAGAACAGTTGGATTAATAAAAATGAAATATTGTAAATGTATGAGTTTTGTAAACGATTTTTTTAATAAAACAAAAAATATTATATAACTTGCATTTTATTTAGATATAATAAATATATGCATTAAATATCAGGACAAAGCTTCTTGCAACCGTAACAATTTCTTCGGGATGGTGGTGGAGCATCGACGTGATCTTTCATCACCAAAGTATTATAATGCTTGTGGCAGGGAAGATAATCTTCAAGTGCAACCCTTTTTTATGCGATAATAAATGCCATTTCTGCTATAGGGAAATCTTATTCACTTTTGTTTTTAAAATGTATGTGGGTAAAGAAGGAATAATATACTCGCTTATACCATCCAATCTCCTACAATCTGCATCAATCTTTGTTAAAACTGCTTCAATCTTTTCATCCGTAATCTCCATGATGACTTATTCTCTTTATTCATTTTTACTTTCTTTAACTTTTTTTGTTAGTATAAGTACATACTTTGATGTATCCTTTAAATTCTTGCAATTCTTCAATATGCTGTTCTAATCTTATTCATAGCTCTTCTCGATCCATACTGATTCTATAGGTTTTTTATGTGCCGCTTCTGATGACGAATAGTAAAGCTTAACGAAAACATATGCTCTTACAAAGAAATATATTTAAAAAATATATACATAAACCTCAACAATTCTGTTCGAGGACTAGGGAAAAACTTTGTAAATTTAATCAGAGGTATTACAACAGTTCATAATTTCAAAATTAAACTAAATATTTTACATATTTGTTTAACGATTATATTAAATGATAGTCCTAGCGGCCTAGATATTTTTCTATGTTGTTTGCATAGTATCGGTTCTAAAATTTATTGTATTGTTTTGAATTCGATGACGAAATCGAACACGATCGGCAACAATATGTATCATGATATATTTGATCCTACAGAATATTATATACTATAGTCACAATAGCATCTTTGAAATCTAAATAGCATATAATTAACATGAATCAGAATGCTTGGTTTTAATATTTAAGTATATTTTGTTATAAAAACAGAAACTTTTTTCGAAATGTTTACTGATTGTCGTCCATTGCAACTCTTTTATATTTACTTATCCCGTTAGTATAAGTAGGTATGCGTTTTCAACTTCTGCATATCTTCAATCTGTTCTTCTCATTCATACTGAGTGTAAATGGCTTATGTTACGTTTATATTACTATACTATTCTCATTTGTATGTAAATTAAAAAAAACATGAGATTTAATAAAAATAATTTTATTAAAAAACAAACATATTAACCCCAACAATTCTGTTCGAGGACGGGAAAAACTTTGTAAAAAAACCTAGTCAGGGGTTTAACAACAGTTCATAATTTCAAAATCAAGAAATACAGTATTATAAGTTATATACAAAACTTCTAACATATACATGGTGTTCTGTGAATTTATGTGAGTAGCTAATAACGTTATAATATTAGAATATAAATCACCATCCATTTTCGTACAAGATTTTAAAATGATACAAAGTCAGAACTGGTCAATACACTAATTTTCTGATTGATTAATTCTTGAAGATGATATATGTTATTGTATGTCTCCGTTGATAAAACGATTTGCTGCCCTCTACTTTTGAGACGGATAACTTGAATGTCTCGATAAGAACTGGCTTCCATCTGGTGATTGGGTCTGCAGCCTTCGGTTTTGCAGAATTCTTCCCATTCTTCTTGTGTGAAGAAAATGCATGCGTTCACAGATTTGATTTGTACGATTGGAACAAACCCAGCAGCTGGATTCAGTCCTACGGTAAGCCACTTGGAACCGCTCTTGTTGAGGAAGTATGAAGATTGACCGATGAACTTGTATCAGTAATAAAAAAATATATACAGCAATTATGAACGTTTTTTATTTTTATATTAATGTGTTAGATTCTTTACTGGATGCTAAGTTGTGATTTTATGTTAGTAATAAACATAATACAGTATTCAAATTATTTATTGAACGTACAACCAATACATATAAAAATTCAGTGTTACAACGAACAATTATCCATAATATATAAACACCTCTCTTGGCCTTCATCGCCAAAGTATTATAATGGTTGTGGCAGGGACGATAATCTTCAAGTGCAACCCTTTTTTTATGCGATAATAAATGCCATTTCTGCTCTAGAGAGATGCGGTTTACCTTAGTTTTGAAAATGTATATGGGTAAAGAAGGAATAATATAGTCGCTTATACCATCCAATCTCCCACAATCTGCATCAATTTTTGTTAAAACTGCTTCAATCTTTTCTTCCGTAATCTCCATTAGATTTTATATTTACTTTCCCGTTAGTATAAGTAGGTATGCGTTTTCAACTTCTGCATATCTTCAATGTGTTTTCATTCATACTGAGTGTAAATGACTTATATATTCTTATTTGTATGTAAATTAAAAAAAAAACATGAGATTTAATAAAAATAATTTTATTAAAAATACATATTAACCCCAACAATTCTGTTCGAGGACTAGGGAAAACTTTGTAAAAAAACCTAGTCAGGGGTTTAACAACAGTTGATAATTTCAAAATCAAGAAATGCAGTATTATAAGTTATATACAAAACTCCTAACATATACATGGTGTTCTGTGAATTTATGTGAGTAGCTAATAATGTTTTAATGTTAGAATATAAATCACCATCCATTTTCGTACAAGATTTTAAAACATGATTATAAAATGATATTAAGTCAGAACTGGCCAATACACTAATTTTCTGATTGATTAATTCTTGAAGATGATATATGTTATTGTATGTCTCCGTTGATAAAACGATTTGCTGCCCTCTACTTTTGAGACGGATAACTTGAATGTCTCGATAAGAACTGGCTTCCATCTGGTGATTGGGACTGCAGCCTTCGGTTTTGCAGAATTCTTCCCATTCTTCTTGTGTGAAGAAAATGCATGCGTTCACAGATTTGATTTGTACAATTGGAATGAATCCGGCAGCTGGACTTAGTCCTACGGTAAGCCACTTGGAACCGCTTTTGTTGAGGAAGTATGAAGATTGACCGATGAGTTGTTTTTCCCGGGCGATGGCATCTTCCCTCATTTGTAAAGCGTTTTCAATAAAATTGTCGTATTGTTTAACTGTAACAAGAAATACATATTACAATGTATTCATTATTATACGTACATAATTTACAATTTCAATAGAAAAAATGTTACTAAATACTTACTAATGAGGTTAGAATATTAATGCAAAATATTATTCATTGCGCGTTTGCAAACGTCACATTCTTCTTTTACAATTTTTTTATACATTGATTCATTGCAGTATTTGCAACTTGGTTCTTCAATTTCTATACATGCAGGTTTTGAGTGACGCTCATTTAACAATATAAGGTTTGAAGTCACGTCGTAGAAGCTGTCAACTTCTCGGTTGATGTTAGCTATATAATACGGAAAATAACAGTTTTCACATAGAAATGAAAATTTTTGCGTTCTAACACCTATGAGATGGAATTTCTTTGGTATTAAGCAGTGTAGTCCACCACTCATTTTAATGGTTTCGACTAAAACATATAAAATATTAAATAATATATTTAATATATATAACACTAAATAATAATACTCACCAAAATATAACAATGAAGTGGCAGAGATTTGTATGTTGAAAAGAATTGGTGAATGCTAAAATAAAACACGTCAAATATTAAAAAATATTGAATAATATATTAAGCAATATATTATGTATTTAATAAATTAATAAATTCATTAAATAAAAAGCAAAATAATGTACTCACCTAAATATCGTTGTTGAAAGATGGTTTGTATGTTGCTGTAACTTAGCGTATACTAATAAACATCCAGTCAAAAATTCTTCTTTTATAGTTAACTATAATTAGAACTTGCTCCGAAAATTATTACGTCAGTAATTACTTATGTATTGTCAAATCTATATTTTCAAAATTATTTTCCAAAACAACCTTGGTGATAATGAAATAGTTTGCACATAGAAGTAAATTCCTTCGCGGGGTCAACCATTATAATTAGCGGTAATTAGCAGCGTTCCATGCACATTCCAACGGTGACGTTAAAGCCATTAGACATAATTCGGTTATATGTATTGTTACCATGCTGTGTCCATGTATAATGTATTTCTTAAATTCTTAGATTTAAAATGGTGTAGAACTGTGAGTGCCAAAAATTCCGAATATTTGCTTTAAAGTCACGCCTAATCAGCATTCTTTAAGAACATTAATTACTTAGAGTAAAATATTATGTAAAATTTCCCAAAATTTTTAAAATAATTACCTACATAATGCGAGTGAAACCATTTCAGGGCCAAAATATCAACATTCCTAGCGGAATTCCGTCAATTACAAAGCCTAATTAGAAAATGAAAGTAATTAGCGGTGCATGCCCCGCGGGTTTAAAGTGGCGTCGTAAACAGATAGTTCTCCTACTGAGGTAAAATTAAATGTATCTATTTTAGTATTGTCAACTGTTTGTATGACAAGAATGTCAGTGGTTATGTCAAATACTATGGCAAATTAAAAAACCACTTTCTAATTTGCACGTTTTCATGAATTGTGTATTCCATTAGGATAGTTTGATGGTTCGGTAAAGTATTTGACATAACCTCTGACATTCCTGTCATATAATAAGTTGACAATAGTAAAATGCGTATACATTTAATTTTAACCCCCACCACCCTCTCCTAGCAATAGGCTTTCGTAGTTCAAGTTGTTAGCGTGTATACATTATACAGTCTGTATAACAAGGAAACCGCGGCGATGTTTACATTAGTATTGGCCAGAACTGAAAAAGTTTGTATGAGTAAAAAGTACGGAAGAAGCACTACGACGCTCTTGCATATTAGTACCGGGTCCAGTCACCTGCATTGTTGATTACAGCCTGGCACCGATTTGACATACTTTCAACTAGATTTTCGGCAGACGCGATGGTAAACGAACGCCATATTTTTTAACATTAGCCAATAACTGCTTGGTCGGCGAAGAGCGACTACTTTGCAACTTCAGCTTCAGAGGGCCCAGCCGTTCTCAATGGGATTGAGATCTGGAGACTGTGACGGCCACTCCAATGTCTCGATGTCATTTTCGCCTTCCACTGAGTGCAGAGTGGACTGTGGTGTGTGGTGACGTAACAGATATTAGACAGAGATAACAGAATTCGACGTTTAACAATACTACGAGTAAAGGCAAACATCTTAATAATAGAATTTCGGGCAGTGGAAGTCTTTGGTATCAGTTGTTATTTTCTTCTTTATCTTTTACGTTGTACTCTATGTTGGTTGGTACCGATAATTTTAATTGTGGCTATAGTTTATAATATAGACACATCGAAAAAAATCATAATTAGAGTAGGCTATGTGAATGGATTGTTACTTTAGCCACTTTCACATAATGACATTTATTCCTTGACATTTAATTTGAGGTTATAAAACTTATAAACTAAAGTTACAATAAAATGTCAATTAATAAATGTCATTATGTGATAGTGGCTAAAGCAACGATCAAAAACATTTACATAGCCTACCCTAATTATGTTTTTTTTCGATGGCACGTTAGTAAAAAGAAATGCATTCACTTTAGTGGGTTTCTCTTTTTCATAGTCTTTGACTGGTACTATGGCCGATTTGGGCATTACTTATTCTATAAATACAGATCGTTGTTGACATTGTAGAATTAATAGTAGATAGATAATAGTCAATTACGACATAAGTCAAAATGTTTGTTAATTAATCTCTGCATAGATAATCTGATGAAGTTTGAAAAATCTAAACATCTGATTATATAGTAACAAGATGGTAAATTAATTTATACTGCTGTATCAGAATATGAAGCAGCTATAATTAGGTCTAATTAACATATTTGGATTATATCCATATATATACATATTTATATAGAAAGTTGAGTACTTACTGTAGATTAACCACATAATTTGGGTTCATTGTTTAAATAAAACGCCATTAATTTAAGTGACGTTTCGGGGCATTTGCTCCTTCTTCAGACCTGTTATAATTAACATTAAACATATTAAACGAAGAGGTAGATAACATTGAGTACTTATATGAAGTTTAACATATTGTAAAAGGACATATGTGCGTTTACAGACTTATAGATAGCGGTGAAATTCAAAAATTTTGCACTATGATTGTTTGAGTTTGTATTTAATAATCCCGCCATTGTGGCGACCTCTGTAAAGTGCATACCGCATATACTACGAGATTTCGTGATCATGCGCAGAACAATGTAGAACTACAGAAGAAACACAGGCCATAATTATAGGTATAGTTTGTTACAGTTTGCACGTTAGAAATAAATCAATCAAGAATTTATTTGAGTTATCTGCACCGCCTCAAAACTTATATTGACGCATCAAATCACGGAATCTTCAAGTACTTCATTCCGTAGTGCTTTTACAAATAAAAGCATGTAATGTGTTGGCTGCTACAAATTAAAGTAGGTATAAATTTAATTTTAGATTTTAACAGAAAATTAATTAAACCCTGTACTATCTAAGCTAAAATAAGACAATAACAAAATGATTAATAGGCCATCAAAATAGGGATCACAAATAATGCTACGATTTTTTTGTAAATTTATCCGAGGGTTCAGAGAAATTAATACTTATGAGTAAGAATGATATATATATATATACCATTTGACTTTTGTATTGCTATTGATGATTATAATTACGTGTAACATTATTAGTCAATAAATTATTATTATTATTATATCAAGTTACTGTGGTAAGTCTTTTTATCTAATTTTGATGTGCTCCATAAAATAAATTAAATATAATATTAGTGGAAAATAGTGCGACCAATTACTGCCTATTCTTTTTTATACTTAGTCAATAAATTCTAAAATGTCTCATAAGATTACAACTCATGTGGTATACAAGACCTTCGCGCCAAATGTTTATTGTGTCCTTTAGAAAATGAGAGGAAATGCAGGTATCATGTCTAATAATTCCTTCACATTATCGTATGCATAAATAAATATTACCGTACTGTCAAGTGTATCCCAATATACATAGCCAGCTACTGACCGCGGACACTGCAAGTAAATTTATCAGAGAATTCGCTGACTTAAAATACGATGGGGCTAAAGTAATTTGTTTAGTGCGTCGTACACCGATCCTCTGTTGGAATCATTGCTTTAGGAATTACACACTCAGATATATTAACTCAAGTCAAAAAACACAATTATTATATCAGTAAACTCTGAACGATTATCCTCTCTATCCAAGAACAATTTTTATATTACAACGAATATCATTTAATAAGAAGAATTGACTTTAACCTGCAGACTTTAACCTGCAGATCTTTAGTTTTGTTCATACTTCTCTCGTAGACGAGCAATTAACAACAAGAATAACATAAAATATATTGCTACTATTTATCATATTATGGTATTTGCACGCCTACCATAATACCACGATGTATGCGCTTCTGATAGGTATCGCAAAACTTTCTATCGCCGCTCATGTCTACTACATATTTAAACATCTCCACTTTACCCATGACAATATCATCTGATATCAACTCGATATATGATCAATTTTGGCATTTTTCATCTGGCTATGATTTTTAGAGGAAAAATTATGGAACATACAGAAAGAAATGAATTTTCTTACTATAATAATTGCAAAATCACACTTAACGTCACACGAAGGATTTAATTCTAACAGCGGTGCTATTGCCTGCGTATGTGTACAAATAACTAGTACACGGAATAAATATTTATGAATATTTATTTATGCATATGTTTGAATGCTCTCTTTAACGTTTGTGTATTCTGTTCCTCGGTTAAACTAGATACCAAAATAAATTAATTTTGGTATATAAGCATCCTAGATTTAAAGACTACTGAGTATGTACTTACAACAAAGATAACTTCAATTTAGTCGAAGAAAGTAGGGTTCTTAAGTATGCGATTTCGGTAAAATTAGTTATTAGAAAATATTTATAAAAGTATACACATCCAAATATTTTTAACCAGCTACACAATTACCGCTAAATATATAAAATTCGCATGCATGAAAATCTAGTTTAAATGTTGGGCATGTATAAATACGCAAGCTTATCTAAACACAACACCTTCCTCCCAGTATGTCTATTATTACAACTACACACGGTATAGCCGAATGTCAATTATAATTACTATTATAAGATAATTAAAGAGCAGTAGAAACAATAGTGGGGACTGTATCTGTCAAACCACAGCCATTCGGAAGCCACCACCACGGTTTAAATTTACCGCGCCAAGTATTGATTCATCTAGCGAGCCCATTCCTACTTTCGTTTCAAAACAAAACAGAAACAGTTCGCTTCGGGATGGCGGGTTGAGTGTATGCATCTTACCGGTTCTGTTAGTCGTAAATAACCAATACTTATCATTCAAAATTCCGCGTTTGTGACATTTTGTGTTAACCTCTACCCACATTTTGCGTTCATCCGATTGAATGTTCAAGGTAAGGCGTTCATAATCCAAACTACCTACTTTCTGTATAAAACAACTGAAAGTATTCTGCATTCTTTTATATCTTCTATCCTGATTAAGTCTACGGTTTGTTGACGATCAAATTTTAAGCAGCTACTCAAGGAACGGCTTTTTTCGCAATATACGATTTGTTACACAATCTAATCGACGTAATTTTATGTTATTCAAGTAAAAAGATGTACCCAGAAAATTTCTTGGTATCATAGTGATTTTAAAATTGTTTCAATAACCGGATTGCTTTGTCCTTGAAGGTTATTTAAAAAAGAATTTCACTTTATCAAATTATTCAGCAATAATAAAATGATTGATATTTTATTTCTTTCCGGAGTAAAAAATATATGTATTTTTAGCGAAACAATTGTAATTACCTTTATGTTATAAATAAAACATTTTCTGTGTATTATTTTATTGCAAATTTTAAACTTAAAATTGAATAAAATATAAAAACAGGTATGTATGTATATGCCTATATTTAATAATGCTCCCTGAGTCAAATACTACGTACAAATATTTATAAAAATATGAATTAAGTTGTAGAAGAATTGTGAGGGTGGAATTTTCCAGGAGAATATGCATACCTATAGATGTTGGCCGGTAGTTGAACCTATGAGACAAGCACTTGCTTTGTAAGAAACATATTTTCGTTCACTTATTCAATGAAAGTATCGATTAGCAACAAAGGAAGAAAGTTATTATATTTATGAGTTTTTATTTTACAGTACAAGAAAATTCCACTTATTACGATGAGACAAAAAAATTAAAGTAAAATGAAACATATTTTAGTAGATCGGTCAAGGTTAAGTAAATAATTCAAATAAAATGCATGCAAAGCATAGGTACGAGTATAGGAATAAGTGGACACATGTTTATATTTCATATTGCAATGAAATACATATTCATATTATTTATTAAATTTAGTTATAATAGCAAAAACACACGTAGTTAATGTAATCGGTAATACTTGTAAGCTAAATAAACAAGGTTTCATTTCTGGAAGAATGTTAGTGGCCACAAATGGAATTGTAATATTCCATATAATTAATCTCATATTATAATATATGTTAAGCATTATTATTTGCATCATTTACTTCGTTGCAGTTTAAGGCAGACTGGCGCGGAACTATAATTGATACTATTAGAGGGTTTTTGGTTACCTTTAAGCAGATTAAAAAAAAACTAAGATATCTTATGCCGGGCTTCCATCAAGCGGACAAGACAAAAACAAAACAGGAACTGTCCATTTGAACAGAAATTTCGAACAGTTTTGTTTGAACACTGCTGGCCCCCGACGGACCTTGTGTTTACACCAGTCACGAACAGAAATCAATAAAAACTTTGTTTTGTTTAACTTTTATTATATTTATAATTTCTGTAGCCCTCAATTAGGTTGGAGATTTCTTCCGTTGTCTATGATTTTTTAGAAGTCTTCTAGAAGTGCATATATCTGTTTGTAGGTGTATTTTGATAAAATAAATTACTTACATCAGATATTGCGACTTGCTCCCTTCACGCACCAAATCACTACCACTAAATCACAACAGCGAAAATAAAAACAACCTGGTTCTAATTTCAAGGACGTTTACACCAAGCTGACAAACATTTCTAGAACATGTGGACCCTTTGAAGTTACCGACATTCGCCGGGACATTGTTTGTGTTCGTAAAAACTCTAATTGCGGACTAACCAGTTTAGAAAACTCTCCAAAAGTTCTAAAACAGTTCGCGGACTGTCACAAACGGACCGAGTTCGTGTTTTGTTTTGTCCTGTCCGCTTGGTGGAAAATTAGCAACCGGTTAACGTTCTTAAAACACTTATCACATCATTTTCATCTTGATATATGTAATGTCTATGCTGTAAATTTGTTTTACTAATATCTTGGTTAAGTTATCAACGAGGCTTTTATTAAAGCCTGATTAATAGACGTATGTTTTTGTGTCTTCTTAAGCTCAAGCCTCGTAAACTCTTGCAGCAACTCTTCTCTAATTTTTTTTGTTCCCAAGATTTTGGATATTTACTGTTTGATAAATTTATGATAAAATCACATACTCATTCCAGACTTTGCAAATGTATTTGCAGAAGTTAGAATATCTGTAGATATACTGTGTGGTTTGATTCTCGTTTATGTGCCGCTGAAAAGTTATTTTTTTAATTTGATAAAGAGTTGCCGAATCTCAACAAACGCAACGTTGTTTTAATTACAATAACATTTTCCCATATCTGCATTTCCATAGTTATTTTGTATAGACTTTGACAGAAATTCTTGTTTATTTTTGTTCTACTTCACTTTTTGGAGTCATAATATTACAGAAATGCCTATTTCAGAAGTATCTGTTTTTGTCTATGCATTAGCATTATAATTGTCTTAATATTTAAAATTTAAGATGTTTTAACTCAATATTTATTATGACTTAGAAATTATGTTTATATAAATAAACTATAATTAATGGAGCCCTAAAATAATATTTTAGCTTCATCAGTTCCAAAAGTGTTACCTCAAAGTGCTTTTGATTTGTTCTTATGCTCTCAAGCAAATGTCTCTGTATATATGACTTACAAAATCACTGCTGCTGATATTTAACTGTAATTTTTTCTGTATTTCTGCTATAGTTATGATTAAATTGAGTTTTATGTCATAGTGTCTTTTACTTTCGACTCTAGCTTTGGAGCCGGATCTCTAATTTTATATAAGATCTTTCAAAAAATCCGCTAGTTAGAAGGTTTAGCAGTATAATTCAGATATTTTGAATTTTACATTTGTAGTATTCTTTGTTCTATTGCTTTGAAATATTTTCAACCAAATCTCACTTCCCGTTACACCGGTAGTAAATAGCAACTTTGTTGTTTTAAATGGAATGCTATAATTTTTTTTAATGCAATCGATTAAAATTAATTATTGCAAAGTCCTCTGAACCGTATGATGCCAAACTTCTGCGAAAGAGAGTAAAGGGTTATAGATACAGGGTACTATCATAACTTTTAGCACTTGATCTTAGTTCTTTTTGCATGAATGTCATTTTTAAAACGCCATGCCGGTTACTTGTAAATAACGCATAAGTTATTTTTTAAAAAGCGAAGAAGCTATTCATTTAATTTATTTTGTATAATACCTGTTTAGTAAATTTTGTATTAGGGGAAGAGAGGGCAAAGTGGAAAGGGTGGGCAAAACGGAAAGTGGTCATTTTAACCAGTTTCTAGGGAACTCATCTATTTGAGTGGATAGTCAACTAGTGCATGTTCTTAACGCTAGATGTGACATGAGTTTAATTCTAGAGAGCTGGGGCATTTATGATAACTGCGTTTGTTAATTTATTGTGAACGTTTAAAAATATTTAGGTAGGTTGAAAATTAATATTATATTGCTAATTCAAATTAATTCCTCAATGTTATATTAGCAAGTTATACATTGATAAGTCTCTAATAATCTACCGTAATGATAACTAGATTTGGTTAGAATGCTTACTACTTAATCAAAAAAAAAAAAAGAAAGATGTCTCATTACGGGCCAACTGGAAAGAAGCGAATAAAGGCGAATAAAAGCCGAAACTAAATATTTCCTTAAAGTCAATAAAGGAAAAATATTGTAAACAAAAGAACAACGAAACATCCAAGGATTCAGAAGACTCCCACTCTACATTGTGAATTAAATGCTGTAATAATAATTATCATGTGCCGTTAAAAAAGGATTTTTAATGTTTGAAGGTATGTGAATTGGTTTTTAATTTCTGCACACTCAAGTCGAAGTAACGACAATTGCAACGTACGCCTTGTATTTGTTAGAGCAAACTTCCACACAAGATGAGTGTATCCGTTGATATGTAAGCTACTGCAGTAATGCGAATTTCATCGTTTATACATGCATTAAAGAAAAGGTACTTTTTATCGTAATGTATTTTCTTTCTTCAGCGCTCTGGCAACATTCATCGCGTTTGACTGACAGTGAGTCCCATATTCCTAGTTTCTTCGTTACTGTAATATTTCTGAACAGATTTGATACGTGCTGTAGCCCCAATTCCGAAATATGCGTATTTTTAACACTTGCCTATTTAGTCTAGCCGGCATCTCTAGCGAATACTACAGTGTTTAGCAAATGATGCTTAAACAATTAATATCTACGAGAATGGGGTGGACTTTGCTCCAGCCATCCCCTACTTTAATGCTAATTGGGAACGCTCTTGAATCCTTGACGAGTAAGCGGGTCTTTCTTCTCTTTTAAAATATATTTTTTTGGACGACGTTTTTGTTGTGCCAACAATCGTTGATATTTTTTGTGCCAGTACAAACCACCCACAAATTGTACTCACAAACAAGAAATATAGACTATTTCAATATAGAGGTTCTGATTTCTACATTAATATACAAAGAGATTTTAAAAGTAATTTTTACCGAAATACGCAAGAAATTTTTGCAAATACAGATAGGAAATAAAACCGTTGAATTAAATTGAAATTCAAAATATACATATGTACATACAGGCGAAATGAATTTGTACCAACCTTTTAAGATAATAAAGATATTTTGTATGAAATTAATTTACGTTTTATTTTAATATAATTTTGTGTAGATGAGTGAATCGAATAAATAGCGAATGCCATATTATTATTTGAGTTATCGATTAATTGGATATTTAGATTATAGTTGTATTACAGATGAAACTATTTCATGTTTTTTTAAAGTTTTCTTCTTACTTTGTTCACGTATAGTGTATTTTATATTAATTGAATTTACCGATATTCCACATGGTGTTCTAGTTTCTGTAATAGTAACGCTAACATGACGGAATAAAAATAAACTGCATGTTTCGCAATCTCTGGATATCCTAGTGGAAATATATTTTGAAAAATAGATTTTCGTGAAACTGTTTCGTTTTATCCGAGAAATGAAAATGCTGTTCAGCTAAGACAAATACATGCAGTAGATCTAGTAGAACAAATTTATGATGAAGTTAAGACAAAATCGAGACGATATTGGCATTATACTAGAAAGATTTGAACGAGTAGTAGTAGTTCAATTTGATTCCTGGCAATACAGAAAGCAAGCTACAAGAATTTAGGATAAAGATTTTCAATTCAGAATTAAATAAAGAACACGGCTTTAATGGTAACATAAGTATAAATATGCATACGTTGTATGTTACTTAAATGTAATAGAATATACATATGTATGTACTAACTTTGGCAATTTAAATGCGATTTTTTTATCGGGGAATGTTGATTTTGTAAATAAAGGCTTTGCTTTAAAGTGAATTTAATTACTCTCAAGAAGTTCATCAAAGCAGTACTCTCTTTTAGAGAAATTAAATTTGCTTCAAAGTATAGCCTTTATTTAGTAAATGGAAATTCCTCGCTGAAAAATTCGCATTTAATTTGCCAAAGATGGTACATATGTGTATATACTAGTTAAGTCTAATTATCGTTCCGTCTTACTTTATTAAATTTGATAGGAGTTAATTAGTTTATTAATTTATTTTATTTTAACTCTGTAAGTATGCTGGGCTTCTTATTATTATTAGACATTTTTTAAACATAGCTTGAAATATGTCATATTTTAACTATTGGAAAACAAATTTATTGAATTGCTTGCTTACGATAGGGGTTTATGATTTCAATTAATTTTGTATAACTGTAACTGTACTGACGTTTAATCTCTACATGACAATCAATACTAAAATCTACGAATGAAAATACAATACATTAGTAGCGAAACTGCAAGTTATTTTACTATGACGCGGTCAAAACCCGGAACAGAGACTCGGATCGTGGAAGCCTTCGATATAATTTGAAAATACATTATATTTTCAAGGTAGCTATTATAAGCTATCGTATTAAATTAGGGTTAAGCCTGATGTTATACTACAAGAAACTTCCTCACTCATTTTTTATATTATATGAGATAATCTAATTTAGCATATATGTACAGTGAGCTGCAAAGATATCCGGACACGTCTAGCTAGAGAAATACCCTGCGCTCAATACTTTATTCCAAAGAGCCGGAGGACAGCTTATTACCTGCTGAGTGTAACCGTAGTTTGTCGCTTTTACAATAACATTGCATGCGTATAATACGTACAGTCGAATTTTTGGATCTTGTCCATTACGTCATTAACAGCGTAATTAAACACAGATATACGTAAACTATTCATCACCGACATTTAACGTACATTAGAGAGAAATGTCAACATGACATATGAGTCGATTCATACTGATATTACTCATGACGTAACGAACAAGATCCAAAAATTCGACTATAGCATAAATTAAAATATGGGAATTTAAGCTTCTGTAGCGTCAAGTAGATGATATTATTATTTCTTATAGTAGCATTAGATAAGTATAGAAATGAAACTAAATTATTAAGGCTTCATAAAGGTAGTAATGTAGAAATAATTCAATTTTGTTTAATAATAACTAATGTATTTGTATTTATTTATATTTTTTTAGATGTAGTTAGTGTTCTTATTTATGGTTCTATATATCATTTTGTTGTATGCGTTTTAGGTCAGTTGTAAGGTAAAAGAGAAAACAACTTACTAAAAGTGTTTTGACAGATTAACACCTTTTAACTCAATTACATATTAAGAATAAATATATTTCATTTATAATATAATTAGTATAAATAGTAGATAAATATAGTTTAAAATTATAAAAGCGATCTGGAGGTTTCACCGATCGCTTACTGAAAATATAATAACTCTCATATCAGCACAAAATTCGAAACAAAATTACTCAAAAACTAGCCAGTTTCACATAATAAGGATGTTGAAGTAATTAAATTTAATCTTAAACATATGCTTAGTAAAACCAATTGCGCCCGTATAGCAATATAATTTTAGTAATACCGTACCTAGTTTTAAAAAGATTTTTCATCTGAAGATGACTCACTTAATACAAGCGCGGGTAACAATTATTTCATTAGAAATTTCATTTAAATACTTCAAACCTAAATACATATTTATATTATATGAAGAAAAACGCCAAAAGGGATTAAAGTTGTGTATGTTATAAGTATTTGTCGAGTTTATAGGTGCTCATCATTGTATAATCCTATTTTCTTAATTCAGTTCGAGATTTGTAGTCTCTATAGTTTGCACAGCTATTGTAAATTTTTACAAAAAAAATCGTCTTAGCAAGTATATATAAAAATTAATATACATTTTTTATGAAGTTTTACTGATCTTTTATTCCTGCCCTATCATTAATTACAAATTAAATTTATTCTAGTTCACATCTTCGATTACAACTTTATCGTCATCTTCTCTTTGAAAAGTAAATGACAAATAATATCAAAACTTACAGGCAGGCCTGTTAAAAATATTTATAACCAAATAAATCATTGATATATTGAGCCATTGAATGAACACTAATTTAATGTTAAAGAATTGTTAATATAAATAAAGTGATTTTCACTAAACAGAATTCAATGGCCTCAACACCATTAGCATTGTTAAGTTTGCAATATAAATAATCAGGTACATGAAAGTCTAGGTAAAGAAATTTGATAATTTATTTTTTCGTGAACGCTTCATTACTTGCATCTTATAACAAAAGGCACCTGATAGCTTTTCACCTGGTCAAGATATATAATGTGAACATACATATTTTACTATTTCGTATCGGAGGACAACAATCTATTTTTTTGGTGTGTATATTTGCAAAGGTGCTATTCCTCTTAATAGTAGGTTGAATGATTACAATTCAATAAAGGAATAGATTTATTAATTTTTAGTAAAACGGACAACTCGGAAAATATCCGTGATATAGAACAACCATTTTACTCACTTGATTGAATTCCTAAATTCTAACATTTAAATTTATACAATGTGCCTACATATGTATATTGTAATGTGAAATTTGATTTGTAATAAAATTAAGAAAATTTGAGTTTTACTCTTTAAATTAAGATTTGGGGTTTAAATTCTTAACTCTACAGCAGGTGTAGAGAGCAGAATACGAGAGCTTATCGTACGTTAAAAAAATCCAAGTGAAAAAAAGTTACATAAAAAGAAATCACAAGACAAAGATGTTTTACAAAAAAAAAATAATTTTATTTTCTTCAATAAATCTATAAAAATTTGTTTACACTATTCAAAATTGCGTGCTAATCACCACGCTAAAATTATTACCTATGAAAACCTTTTTTGGTAGTTTTTGAAATTTTCCAACTTTTAGTTGGGACTTAGAACATTTCTGTATAAAAAAAATTAACTTTGAATTTTTTTTGTTTAATTAATTAAATTTTACCTTTTTAATTTATAGGTACTATTTACTAAAAAAAAATTTACTAAAAAAATTGTTTTATACATTTTCCAAATATTATTTTTGGACTACAGGTCCGGTCAAAATTTGTGTTATACACCGAAAAGTTGTTGATTTTAATTACCACCTACTTTTTCTTTTTAAAATGCCCCTAACTGGCTGGTTTTTCTTCATGTGTGTTTGGAATTTAATGGTGTGATTTTGTTATAATATTTATGTGTATGTGGGTAGAAAATACACGATATAAAATTAATTAATTACCTTAAAACATATGATTGAAATTATTGTGGTGCATTTAACATCTTTCTGTCCTTGTCGTTGGCTGGACTTATCCTCTGCTGACCAACACCCCCTTCTACATCAGATACCATGACATGTTGCACATATGCGAAGAAAATACCGATAAAATTGCACATCCTCTATGATCGGAAGTGTTGAATTAAATGAATGAATTTTGAACAAACACTTCGCATGTGTGCAATCATGTTGATGTTACTTATTTTTATAAAATTGAATTAAATTGAATAAAAAGAAATACACAGATAGTTGGTTATAGTTTCATGAATATTAAATTAACTTGGTGCTTTTTTATTTTTCTAGATTTCAGCTGGATGATCATTTGTCAAGTGGCAAATGGAGTTGTAAACATTGAATAAAATGTAAAATAACATTACAATATATACAAATCTATATTTTTGACATCCGCAAATTATCCTTAATCGAAAGAAAAAATAATATACAGGGGTGTTCCATTTATTACACTTAGAAAAAGACTAACTACGCCACTGGATTCTTCGTAAAAAACTGGATGATATGCCATTTTTACTTTTTCATTAACTTCCATAGCAACTGAGATACGACAGATGTTTGGGAATTGAAGATTTTCAATTTCACCCTATATCTCAAAAACTAAGGGGGGTAGCAAAATTCTGTTTGCGGCATCTTTCGTTTCACAAAAAAGTAGGAAACTATCACGAAAACCGCAACTCTCTATCGTTATTAATAACTGAGATACCCTGGCAAAGTGCCCAAAATGGGAGACCGTGTGCAATTCTTCTAATATCTCCATTGCTATACACAACATAAAATTCCTTTTAATGATTTTAAACTTTGTAGTTTTTAATAGGAATCTCGTATATATTATTATATTTTTTTATTGGCTAAAGAATTCTAAAGTAAATTTATGAAAATTCTTCGCATTATAAATCAATAAGCAAATGCTCTCAACAAATTCGCATGTGTACTCTTGCAGAACATGGGATGAGCAGAATTTTTTGGCGCCCTGAGATACTTTCACAGTATTAATTATCTGTTGTTATTAAATTGTACAGGTACGGGATATCCGTGATAATTGTTTGCATTGGATACTATCAGTTCTGAATGTTATTAAAATCAATAAGCTCGCATTATCTGGGCACATATTACCGGGTGGTATTTTAGAGCTTTTGTTGTTGTACAGTTTATTATGCGTGTATTGATCACATGGTCAAATAATAATTCTGCAGACTATAATAAATTCATTACAACAATTGGTGGCGGTTTAGATTTAACAATTTAGTAGTAAGTACAGTTCTTCACCGGATCTCTTGGTGCAGAAGTAGAACACTAAACACTTTAACCCACTAAACACCGAACAAGTTTTAACTAAAACACTGACGCGTTTCAACAGCAAAGCTGTCATTTATTATTGAAACTTGTTTGGTGTTTAGTGGGTTAAAGTGTTTAGTGTTAGTAGTAAGTTATGATAAAATCAAAATCTTATTTATCACCGACAAGTGTATCAAAAACAAATGCTTCTTTGCCGATAATGAGTATGATTTTATGCGAGCGGAAATTTATATACAGTTTTCTACAGTTTTGGTAGACACATCGGTTTCAACAAATTCCGATATGAGGCCGGTCAACTATTTTTATCTCGTCTGAGCTTTTGCGGAATTACTCCAGTCTTTTTTCCACCACAACTTAGTGAGATAAGTAAGTTACTATCAAATATAAATTGTTTGAAATTTTCTGTTAAATGGAACACTATTCAGTAACTATACTTTTTTAATTGCATCAATATTTTTCCTTAGTTGGGTATCAGCATTTTCTACGCAAGAACATATAATCCCAGAAATCCAGGACTAATTGCAGTCATTTTTATGGCGAGATTCAAGCTCATTCTGTCTTTTTTTGTGGTGGATTCAGCTGCAGGGACTTTCTAAGTTGTATTATTTGTCAAGACTATCACTGCAACTGTTTCTGTATAAATGTGTTTACACGACTTTGTTACAACATTGCCTCGCTATAAATAATGTTGCGCTCTTAATTGAATTCATAA
Organism: Holotrichia oblita; assembly: GCA_023690525.1. NCBI lineage: Eukaryota > Metazoa > Arthropoda > Insecta > Coleoptera > Scarabaeidae > Holotrichia > Holotrichia oblita. Next base: position 82,371,986 of record CM043017.1, on the reverse strand, counting down.
TAATAATATAACGACAGCGAATAATAGCTCAACTGGAATACCGGTCGAGCAAGGTATCACCAAGAATATTCAAACCTCCGGCCAATTGCTCTTACGTTTGCAACTACGTATTAGCTGTTTACATAAATAGGTAATAACAGTAGTAGTAGTACTTTAATAAACAGTAAGTAGGTAACCGTAAACTGAACAAAAATCTTCTTTGAAAACATCAATAATGCTGCAAATAATAAACCTGTACTTCTATAAAAATGAACTAAAAACATTCAAAATTCCTCTTAAAAATTTCATTTCTATTATTGAATATACTAATGTGAATAATTTAGTTGGGTTCGATTTTTGAATAGGTGCATATTTGAATATTTATTTGATGACTAATGTCAAAGGTAGATTTAATACTTCCAGATGGAAATATTTGTATTATTTTAATTGTATCTTGGAATTTTATGTATCTTTGAGTAGAGTACTTATCGTAGGTAATATTACTTTTAAACGTTACTATCGCAAAAACAATTTATACATCAAGTTTACAGATGATTTAGAGTATGTATAATGAACAGTGATAATTTGACTATTTAAAAGACAAAAATCTTGGAATTCAATCGCTTTGTGTAAGTTTATTTCTAAATCTTTCATGATGTTATGCAGCGTACTGCTGCTGCGTTAATGTGGTTCGAGTTTTAAGGTCTGACCACATTAAAACTGCTACACTATACTGCGCACTACCTTTGATTGCCAAATATTCTTTTAAGTGATTCATTGGTTCAAATAGGATACGACATTTGAACAAGCTACAAGATACTTTTGAAGTGACAGACACTTTGCAAGTAATGGTCATACTATACTTTGCTAAAGTAAAGTGAGGTTGAATTGTGTTTCAACATGTTGGTATAACATTAATATACAGACATTTTAGAATGTCATTTCTGAATACAATGAAAAAGGGGTATTATTTTGTAAATGACTGAACTGTTAGAAAAATAGAAGTAGGTATGTATTTGTATTATATTTTGGTTAGCTCTTCTAGTAATTAATGTAACTACTAATGGAATAAAATCTTGCAATAAAACGTTTTTGATTATAAGGCAAACGCAAACTTTAATAATGAACTGGTTGATTAATTGATATCAATGGGGTATTGTTTTATTTCGTAAATACGAATTTTTTTGTTTAGTGCTACATATTTATATGCTACACGTCATATAAAGGAATTTAAATTAGAAATAATTGTTTCTAAAAACCCGCTCAGAAATATTCTCCAAAGCAGCTATTGTATTAAAGAAAACTAGATGTCAGTGTAAGATGTATTAATAGAAAGGGAACGCAAGGCTATAGATAATTTGTGTTTTAATACAACTTAAACAAAACTTTCTAATAATTTAATAGAAAATGTTATTTCTCAAATATAATTTTTTGTCTTTTTTTTTACAGATACGTAGATTAATTTACTTATTGTTAGTTACAGTCAAAGAATTTTGTTAAAATATATGCATATACAACATTCTTACAATGTACAGTTGCACTTGTAAGTGGATATTGTCGAAAATAAATATGTAATCTGTTTGTGAAATCACACTAGATGTAAGCCTCTGATAGAAGTTAAAGCCACAAACTATCTGACGGTGGAGTTACAAGAGCGTCAATATTTGTCATACAAGTACACATACTGGAAAATCTATTCGGAAAGTTCTGAATATTCACGAAGCGGTCTAGCACAAGTTAAAGCAAGCAATAAAATTAGAATAGGAAACTCTGCTGTTACCAGGATCACAGCCAGCGTATTGTACAAACTTCCATCTGTCTGTCTTTATACATATTTCATACATACAAGTATACGTGTCTTAAAAATCTAAAATTGATTTAGGATGACAACAATATCCAAATGGCGAGCCAAATGTTTTTGTTTCGATTGAAGTGGGAATTTGGAATGGTTTTATTTAGTATATTTATTTGCTCTCTGGTCTTATAAAATGTAGGACATAATTTATAATACTCTCCATACATATTTGTAATACGAACGTTGTATATGAACATTGTTATTGTAATGTGAAATTATTTTATAAATGAAATTAAGAAAATTCGAGTTTTACTCTTTTAAATTAAACTAGGGGTTTTTAATAAAAATTAATCAAAGGGGTTCGCGAATTCTTAACACTACAGCGGGTGAAGAGAACAGAATCCAGAAGCTTATCGCACGTTGAAAAATACCCAAGTGAAAAATTTACATAAAAAATATAATTTTATTAAATAAAATAAAATAAACCTTTAAAACAGTTACAGTTTCACCACAAATTAATTATTACCTTTAAAAAAAACTCAGAAATTTTGAGAAAATTTCCAAATATATATATTTTTGTATTTCTAGTTGAACTTTAAAATTTTTATTTTTAATTAAAATAAATAATTTTTACCTTTTAAGTAATATTTTTTTTATACTTAAAAAAAATTACTTTTAAAATTTACTTCAAAAAATTTTTTTTAATTTTTCTAATATTTTGGACTATTTTGTATTCTATTTTCATGAAAAAAAATATTTTTCTTAAATTTTAGAACTTCAATTTTAATTAAATTAATTTACCTTAACTTACTGTGTATGAGTGTGTGATTTTCGAAAGCATTCAAGTTCTTCGCGCGCTTGGACCTGGGGCCGGTGCCTGTGGACGTCTTTTTCGTAGGGGCTTTTCGAAATTCTTTGAAGTCTAGGTGTTTTAGTGCGTCTTTATTCTAATATGACCGGTTATTGTTGCTCAGCGGTGAAGCGGTAAGTGATAACGCTGTTTAATAAAATTTACGTAGAAGTAAACGCTCTGGACGACGTTCTATTCGGAAAGAGACCATTTGCTGCTAGCTCACGTGTATTTGTAGCCGTTGATTTGCAATTGTCTTCCAATGTTCTAGAAACACATTTCGATATTCTTCTATTAATAACGGCCACAAATGGTCGTTGCTGGATTAATTTTCTACAGGTCCGGCCAAAAATCGTGGTATACAGAGTTACCGTAAAGTTGTTAATTTTAATTACCACCTACTTTTTCGTCTTTAAAATGCCCCTAACTGTCTGGTTTTCTTCATTTGTGTGTGGAATTAATGGTGTAATTTTTGTTACACCAAGAGACCAACTAGAAGAGTTTAACATTATCTGTCATTGGGATAGAGCTGAATTAAGATATGTACAATGAATGAATTTAAAAAAGTACTTCGCATGTGTGCGATCGTGTTACTGTTATTCAGTTCAATTTTGAACCAATTATTTGAATTAAAAAGACACAGATGAGATAGCTAGTTGTAATTTCATAACTATAAAATTAATCTAGTGCTTTTTATTTATTTATAAATATCAAATGTATAAGTAAAAAAAACTTGCAGTACTTCTTAAGCTGTATCGTTTGTACGACTATCACGGAAAATCTTGCTGCGTAGTTTGTGTGTGTGTGATTTTGTTTAAATGGGCTTGTGACAGCACTATATCGCCTTTATAATGCCGCGCCGTTAATCATTTTGCCTCTAACAGCGAATGATGGATCGATCGGAATTCAATTCTCTGCGCAAAAACTCACCATGCTCTCAGAGAACCGCGGTTCCTGTCGTTCTGCTACAATGATAAGCAGCCGCCGAATCTCTGCGGCTGTCGATCATTATATTCGTTTAACGTTCATATGTTTGCGAAATTACTATAAAATGATTAATTATTTATTATGTTAAGATATATTAAGATATAACGGAGGCGAGTGCCAGGCCACTCTAAGCTGGTATAATCCGTCAATTAGTTGATAACGATCTGCAAAATTATTTTTAAAAATGCACAATAAGCTGAATATAATTAATTTGTACTGTACTTAACTATGCGATTAAGATGTATTCCTACAACAATTTCAGTGTAGTTAGGTCGTTAGGTAGTGATCACATTTAGTTTGCATTGATTTGTTTTCTCTGTTGCTGTTTTAGTCAGATTGTTGGTTCAAATTCTCTTTAACGAGATGTAAGCGTACCACAAAGTTAGAATAATATTAGAATTTGCAGGTATATGTCGTAAACAAATTGAATAAAGATGTGAAGTTTTTATAGCATTCATAGTTCTGACTTTCGTTGTCAAGTATGAGATATAGAGAAACAAAAACTCAAGATAGATCAAATGATAAATACATATTAAAAAAATTGTCATTAAACTAAGGGTAAATAACAGATACCAAAGAAGTTCATCGCTGATGGCGAGAAAACTTCAGTTATGAACCTAACAGTTTTCTCTATAGTATAGTCAAGACACTCAAGACAAAGTAGGCTATGGCGTAGTAAAAATGTCAGAAGAACTGGATCCGAAAACGTTAGTTTTCATTGTTGATAGATAATTAATGAGGATTTGCTGTATGTACTTTAAGTTACTCCCTATATAGCAAATACTTATAATCACCAGTTTTAACACATAGTTTTTCATTAGCCAGGAATCTCTAAGGTTTAAAATATGTGTATGTTAATGACGGCTATTTGTACAAATATTTATAAATTATAGTTGATTATACGCTATTAAATATACACAACTTCTTGCTTATCAACGTAATTACAGCTACTATTGAAGAAAACGGTTGCCATATAATTTTTTCCGAGGCAGGTATAGTACAAATGTAGCATGCCGTTATACTTAAAAGTTTTTGTTTTCCTATTGCGTTACAGTCGTAAACATAATTTCTACCTAGCTTTATTCGTTGGACATGCAGTAATTTTTATTCTTCATATTAATCTAGGATCATATGCGCTAGTTTCCCTTAAATTATGAGCAACACTAAACCGTCTACTAAATTTATACCGTCAGAATTCTGTAGAGGAAAGAATTTCAATATTAGAAAGTGTAAACGGAGGATAGATAAGATACATAACATTTATTTATTACAAAATATACAATCATAATACATTTATTGTAAACTTACAGGTTCTGCAAAAATTACATTCAAATATTTATTTACAGAAATGCAAATGTAATAAAAATATTTATCATAAACTTATGAGCTGCTCATAACTATTAGAAATAAATTCATATATCTCTACATTATGATGATGATATCGAACTACAATCAAAATCTTCACTGTCAGTATCCTCTCAAACTCTAATGATCAATGGTTCTATTACATCGTCAATGATTGTATCAAGATCTTTCATACGAGATTCTTCTTTTATAACATGGTTTATGCATTTTTGCCAAATAGTAGCAGTTACATTTCCCAAGGCGTCAAGTATTAATTGTCTCACTTCAGATAATTCAAATGTTTTGTTTTTCGCAGCCACTTCATTTTTTATTTGGGCCCGAACAAGCTCGATGGGATTCAGTTCGCAGTGGTAAGGAGGGAATCGTAACACAGTTTTATTTTGTGATTTTGCCAGTTCATCAATTACATAGGAATTGTAATTATTCTTGTGAATTTTAACCAAGCTTAACAGTTCAGCTCTGACCATATCCTCATCATACTGTATTTCCTTGCTTGTTAGCCAGTGTTGAATATCCACCTTCCTCCATGGTGATGATGGTAGCTTTCCAATTTTTCGACTATGATATAATGCATTATCTGTAACTATAATAGCATTGTCAGGTAAATACATAGTTTAATATTCGAGAGAACCATTCTTAAAAACAGTAGTATTCATTTGATCATGATAATCAGTGGTTTTCTTTCCTTCGAACAATAATAAGCCATCTTTTACAAAGCCAATCACAACTTCCAATGTGTAACAAAATAAGGCGACGTCATATCCAGCTGGATTTTTTAATCCCGTTGTAAATCCTTCGTTAAAGGCTTGTCTACGACTGTGAATCCTTGTGTCAGTCCACACTTTCTATGCTGTATGACCATCATTCACCCAAGTTTCATCCAAATAGAAAATTGATCTGCCCTGAGCTCTACAGTAGGTGTTCAATGAATTAGAAACTTCTAGAAAAGTACTTTAAAACTTACTTTCGTTGTGAATATCTTCTATTCCCGGAAATTTCGGTAAAACATGCTTTATTGTTTACTTTATAAATACCACTTTTCATCGTAATAGTTCCTAAGGTTGAGTAGAACAGCTTTAGCTGGACTCCGCCTAAATAAAGACCATTTATTATTATTATTATTATTTTACTACCCTTTGCTAGCAGGTAGAAATCCAAAGATCGCAATAACGTCTCAGATACCGTCAATTGCGTTGTCGAGAACAGTTACTGAAAAGTGTTTTTTTGCGAAATTAGTGTAAATAAATTATTGTAATTTTGTGTATAGTGTAAATATATATATTTCAGTTATTTAGTGTAGTATAGACAGACATTAAGACACTTTTGTATGTATTTAGTGATATTAAGTTTGTGTTTTCTTATTTGTCGGCATGGGCCGTAAAAAAGACATCAGTAATGAAAAGAAAGACATTATTGCTTCATTACTGATTCAAAACAAACTAACCCAGCGGGAAATAGCGAAAAATGTGAAAGTTTCATTTGCTATTGTGTCGCGAATTTCGAAACGGCTAACATAGAACTTACCACCTACCACAACAAATAGAAGGAACTGTCGCAAAAAGAGAATAACCACTTCTCGAATGGAGAGAAAAATAATATCGACGGCTTTACTAAACCGTAGGGTATCGGCACGAACGATACTTCGGAACCTGCGACAAGATAGCATAAAAATATCACACATGACACTGCGTCGTAGACTCTACAAAGGCGGCTTAAAATATAGACGTCCGGTTAAGAAGCCCAAAGTAACTGCTAGGATGAAGAAAGCGAGATTGCAATGGGCAAAACAGTATCAGAATTATACTGTGGATGACTGGAAAAGAGTTAGTATTTTCTTTTGTTGTTACAAAAATTATTTTCGGTAAACAGTGTGATGTTTAGTTATTTCTGATTGTTGTGTTCTTTATTAGGAGATCTTCAGTGACGAATGTCGGATAGAATCCGTAACGGATGGCGCTTTGTATGTGAGGAGAAGACCCTATAAAAGGTACAAGGACAAATGGCTCGTTAAAACTGTTCAACATTCACCAGCAGTGATGATATGGAGTTGCATTTCCGAACATGGTCCTGGTCCCCTGTGCTTTGTTTCTGTAACCATGAACCAAACTCAATATTTGAAGATGCTGAGGGATGTTTTTACCATATTTGCAGAAGACAAGTCGTACACATTTATGCACGACGGTGCTCCATGCCATACAGCCAAAACTGTAAAAAAGTTGTTAGAAGAGCCAGGTACGGCATTGCTTCCTTGGTGTGGGAACTCCCCGGATTTAAACCCAATAGAAAACTGTTGGGCCGTATTAAAATCGAAAATAAAACATTTCATAATCCAAATATAAATGTATTAAAACAGAGAATTGAGGAAATTTGGGAAAATGATCCACTTATTAAGAATACAATTAAAACCTGTATAAATAGTATGCCACAAAGAATTAGAAAAGTACTGAAAGTCAAAGGTGGTAGTACCAAATATTGATTTACACTACTTGTATTTTCAATTTACTACTTGTTTTGTATAGAATAAAATACATAATATACGTACAAGGAGTTTTATGGCAATATTTTGTGAAAACCATAAGAGTTTCTAATTCATTGAACATCTACTGTATTTTGTGAAATATCTCTGAGATATTGTCACCTCCATCTTACAATCTCATCTCTTTCGGTCAAAATGCGGTTCCTGCTCCTTTGTAAGTACATATCTAGAAGACATAGCACAATTATATACAGAGTGGGGCATTAGTGTGAGGTAGTCTAATTACTCCTGTATTATAAGAGAAATGAGAAAATGTTATTAAGATAAAAGCTGTGTTACGGTCCAATTTCTATTTACGACCCTGTAATTTTAATAATTTATTTAATAGCTACGCAATGCATTCGAACACATAAAATAATTAATAGTTTCAAGGTTTAGGTAACATCTGCACGAACTAAATAACCTCTTTGTACAAATGTATACCTTGAATGTATATAGATAGATCTTTATTTATTAGTTTCAAAGAATATAGTAACGCTTCACATCAAACATTCAGTTCTGTATTTACTGTTTAACCTCATAAAGAAATTCTGTAAGAAATATTGTACGTGTCTTTTCATTAACTTTGCAAACATTGTAGTCAAACTGTTTTCAATATACTTTAGTTCTATGTAAACCTTGTGGTTCAATTTGAATGCACAGTATTTTCCTTGTATTAAAATAGCGTGCGAATTGCTATTTCGGCTGGTTCGCATAATTTTTTGTTCATGCACCTGCAGTTGTTTACGGATACTTCAACCACCAATAAGAATCACGATGACATAAGGCGAACAAATTATTGGACAGCACATCTCCCCTTCCAATCACGCTGGGGCGAGAAATCGGTGCATCCAGATTAGTGTGTGTGTGATTTGGGGTACCTTACGAAGGAGATACGGTTAAGATTCGCGTCGGTGTTAATTCCGGTAGTGTTCGGTATTTAGGTCACTTTTCGTGTGTGAAGTCATTTCGTCTCGTTAATGGTAATTTTCGCCGTAGTGCGCGAGTGATTCAGGGCCTTTTACCGATAGTGATTTGTAATTGGATTACATATCGTCTCCAGTACGGAGGATTTACTCGAAACACTAGAAGCAACTCACCGTAGGACCACCCCGGATTATATTTAAGACTAGTTAAGGTAGCGTAAACATTGTGTTTAAATAGTAACTCAAATTCCGATTGTTGCAACATCATTTTTTTTAAACCCTTAGCTTTTAAGATTATTATAACGAATGCATTGTCGTAGATAACCGTGTGTATATATTATCTTAATATACCTGTTATGTCAAATCAAAATGACGTTCTGATTTCAAATAGTTCCTTCTTGGTGTAGTCAAGTATTTATTTTCCAACTTTATAAGTAAGATCGAGAAAGCATATTTGTCGTAAGTATTGTATACAGCGAGTAAGATCATACCGTAAGTATTTAGCGGTTTCGGAATACTCGTCATTTGTAGTGTAGGCACAGCTTCAAAGATTAACTCTTTGCGTGGAAAATTGGAAGTCCTGGCGCCCTTATAAAAGTACCATCTGTAGGTTTTCTCCGAACCAACCCTCCCGGCTAGCTAGTTTAGAGGGCCACGCACTGGATCACCGAATTTGTTCTAACCATCCCGTTACGCTTAAATATTCTGTACGGTCATTATTATCACGGTGTGTGTTTGATTACCTCGGTAGGCGGGCGTATCTTCGCTCTTCTTAGAGAATCGAAATACCTATTTCGGGGTTATCATATTTCACTTTACGGTAAACTCGGGAAACGAGTAAAAGAGGTAAAAAAAATTGGCGCCCAAACGTGTCGGCCTAATTTCTTTTTGTTTGTTGCAATATTTCGACAATACTTCATTTAATTAGTTAATTCTTCTATTTGTCTGTTCTCGTTAAATTAATCACCATGGAAGGAAAACTAAATATTGGTAGATTATCTAAAACTGAACTAAGTTATCAATTAGCTATCCGTGGAGTTACTCAGGATGCTACAGTTGAGGTTATGCGTTCCACATTACGTGGATTAATTAAATTAGAGAAGTCATCGTCATTCGTTGCACCAACTTATCCATTTGCATTTGCCGAAGATAAGAGCGCTATTGAAGCAGGTTTAGTGGAGATAGAATCATTAATTACAGATTTTGAGGGGACATTATCTTCATCTGAGTACGTTAAAATTACAGCAAAGATTGGGCATTATGTTGTAAGAGCAAATCATTGTAATCCAGGTACAAAAGACGAAAAAGATGTTCGCTCAAAGTTTCTCGTTAGATTAGTCACATTATCTTCCCAATTAGAAGTTAAAGCTAAGGCTGCTGGTCGTGCATCATCAACAATAAATCCGTTCCGTAGTTTAACGCAAATAGGAGATTCAGACAACGAAGATTCCGCTGACGATGAGAATAATTATGACTCGAGACCTAATGTTTCCGCGACCATGGTAAAAAGCGTTCCGGTATCCAAATGGAATCTTACTTATTCGGGTAATAATCAAATAGTGTCGTTAAATGCTTTTCTTGAGAGAGTTGAAGAGACAAGAATAGCACGTAATGTTAGTCACGAAGTTCTATTTACATCTGCTCTAGATTTGTTTACTGAAAAAGCTTTAATTTGGTATCGCGCTAATCGCAGAAATTTTCATAATTGGTATGAATTAACTCAGGGATTAAGGGAAGAATTTTTGCCGGTAAATTACGACGATAAATTACTAGAGGAGGTCAAACACCGTACCCAAGGACAAAACGAATCCATCGGCTTATATCTATCTGTTATGTCGAATTTATTCGCTCGATTCACTGTAAAACTAACTGCGGCTCAACAATTAAAGATTTTGCTTCAAAATATATTGCCTTTTTATCAGTCACAATTAGGCTTAGTAGAAATTACGTCTGTTTCGCAATTACAGAAACTGTGTCGACAATTAGAAGCGCGTAGAGTATCAGTCGAATCATTTGTTCCGCCACCCGGTAAGAATAAAGCTCTTGAACCAGATTTAGCGTATGCTCAGGTCACAACAAATCTAGCCCAACTTGAGGTTAATCCATCAGAATCAGCTGTTGCTAATATCAATAGTAATAATACCGATCAATCACGTGTAAATACATCAACGGCATTAAATTGTTGGAATTGTGGTCGTTCTGGTCATAGATCTTCGCAGTGCAGACAACCTCGCACAAAACATTGCTATCGTTGTGGACATCCTCAGGTAACAGTCGCTACATGTCCAAATTGTTCAAAAAAACTCCCGTCCTACTCGTTAAAAGCTGACCGTTTAATGAGTAATATCGCTTCTGAAATATCGGTCAACCCGCAACAACCATTGTTAGATTATATATTAGCCAACGCACAAGATGATGAGAGACCTTACTTAGAAGTGTCAATTTTTAACAAAACGATATTGGGTTTATTAGATTCAGGTGCATCACGCACAATCGCAGGTCAATCTGGGTGTGAATTATTGCAGCAATTGGGTTTGCCAATTAAAATGGTTAATTCCTCGTGTACAATAGCTAACGGTGTTAAATGCGATGTTTATGGTAGTATTTCCGTTCCAATACAATTAAGAAATCAGGTAAAGGTCATCGATATTTTGCTAGTCCCGTCTGTAACGCATTCACTAATATTAGGAGCTGACTTTTGGCGTATTCACGGAATTGTTCCAGATTTGCGACGAGGTGAATGGACTTTTACGAGCGAAATACCGATATGTAGCGTCAACCATATCACTAGCGACTTAGATCAACAACAACATTTGAACCTAGAGAATCTTATAAACGAATCTTTCCTGCTTGTAATAAAGGTGAATTAGGTTGTACTAATTTGATTGAATACAAACTTAAGGTATCTGGTCCACCTATTAAGCAACGATATTATCCAATATCCCCTGCTATGCAGAAAGTCGTTAACGCAGAGCTAGATGAAATGCTTCGTTTGGGTGTTGTACAAAAATCTTCTAGTGCATGGTCTTCGCCTATCTTGATGGTACCTAAGAAAGATGGATCCCTTAGATTTTGTGTAGATTTTAGGAAAATAAATCAGGTCACCGAAAAAGACGCGTACCCTTTGCCATATATCTCTAACACCTTAGATAAACTACGTAACGCATATTATTTAACCACCTTAGATATTAAAGCGGCTTACTGGCAAATACCATTACATCCCGAATCACGACAATATACGGCATTTACTATCCCAAATCGCGGACTATACGAATTTTGTCGACTTCCATTCGGTCTTACTACATCTCCGAGCGTATTTCAGCGAATTATGGATAAAGTCATTGGCGCCGATCTCGAACCTTATGTGTTTACCTACCTTGATGATATTGTGGTCATTACTCCAACTTTCGAGAAACATCTAGAAATTTTACGTCAGGTTTTTGAAAGAGTTAGTACCGCTGGTTTTAAACTTAATCGGGAAAAATGTCAGTTTTGTAGACCCGAATTGAGGTATCTGGGTTATGTAATAAATAAACATGGTTTAAATGTAGACCCCGAAAAAGTTCAAGCCATTTTACAATACGAAAAGCCTAAAAACACCAAGGATATTAGACGATTTATCGGAATGACAAGCTGGTATCGTAGACACATAGAAAACTTTAGTATCGTTATCGCTCCCTTGACTAGACTTTTACGCAAAAATGCTCGCTTTACTTGGGATAAAGCCTGTGAAGACGCTTTCCAAAAACTTAAAGACTGTTTAGTTGCCGCACCCGTATTATCGTGTCCAGATTTTTCAAAACCTTTTACTATTCAATGTGACGCCTCTGACTATGGAATTGGAGCTGCTCTTACCCAACAGTTTGAAGACGGTGAAAAGGTCATCTGCTATTTGAGTCAATCCCTAACGCGACAACAGCGAAATTATTCCACCACCGAAAAGGAATGTATGGCAGTTTTGTGGGCAATTGAAAAACTTAGACCCTATGTAGAAGGTAGCCATTTCAAGGTTATTACTGACCATTACTCACTTCTTTGGCTTAGTAAGTTACAAAACCCATCAGGTAGATTCGCAAGATGGAGTGTACGCCTGCAACAGTATGACTTTGAAATTATCCACCGAAAAGGAAAAGAACATCTAGTTCCTGATGCCTTATCTCGCGCTGTACCCGTTCTTCATACTCTTGAGGTTACAACCAGAATACCAATTAAAGACCGATGGTATAACAACCTTTGCGATGCAGTCTTACAACATCCCGTCAAATACCCGCAATTTCGCTTGGAAAATAACATCTTATATAAAGCTGTCGAATCCCGAGATGAATATGGCTTCCGTGATCATCAAAATAAGTGGAAAGTTGTAGTACCGAAAGATAAGCGTGCCGAATTACTTCACCAAAGTCACGATATTCCAACTAGCGGACATTTAGGCGTTTATAAGACCTTTCATCGATTAGCTACCCAATATTACTGGCCAAAAATGAAAGCCGATGTTGCTACGTATATCCGGAAGTGCCAAACCTGTTTAAAAACAAAACCCGAACAGAGAGCTAAACCAGGAATTATGGGAGGCCACTCACAAATTTCAACGCCGTGGGAAGTCATTAGTATAGATTTAGTCGGACCGTTACCTCGCTCAACTAGAGGGTATAATCACATATTGGTAGTTGTCGATCTTTTTAGTAAATTCAGTCTATGTTTTCCCTTGCATAAAGCTACCGCTTCCAAGGTCATAGAGCATCTGGAAAATGATGTTTTCCTATTGTTTGGTGTACCGCGTAAAATTATCTCGGACAATGGAGTACAGTTTCGTTCCAAAGAATATCGCCGACTACTGAATCAGTACCAAATTAATTCTGCTTTTGTTTCCTTTTATCATCCACAAGGCAACCCTACTGAACGTGTCAACCGTGTAATCAAATCTATGCTGACGGCTTATGTCTCAGAAAATCATCGCGAATGGGACAAATATTTACCTAAAGTTGCATGCGCGCTTCGATCCGCTCAACATGAAACTATCGGCCACAGTCCGTATTATGTGAATTTTGGTAAAGAAATGCGACTACTGGGTTCCGAATATCGTACCACTCCCGATCAAACCGAAATAATTGCGTCAGACCACCTGCAAGAGAGATCAACCTGTTTTAATAAACTTTACAAGGATGTTCGAGCTCGCCTTCAAAGGGCTTACGAAAAATCAAAGAACAGATATGATCTTCGACATAGACCAGTATCGTTTTACGCAAATCAAGTCGTGTGGCGCAAAAACTTTGTCTTATCGGATGCGTCAAAATATTATGCCGCCAAACTGGCTGATAAATATCTCGGACCTTTCTTGATTCATCGTAAAGTATCGCCTACCACCTATGAATTAAAGGATCAAGATGGGAAAATTCAGCCTGGAACATGGAATGTCGAACATTTGAAACCTCAGCCTAGTAATGATTAAGAAGACTTTCGCCTTCCTGGTGTGGGGCATACTATACCCCAGAAGTCCGTCTGTTAAATGTCTAACTTCCATCTTAAGCACCAAGCATGTCAACGTCTCAATACCATCTCGAATATTGTCATGAATATCGTTATCAACATACAGCATGTAACAAATTTTTAGGAACTATTAGGGTAAATTCCGTGTGTGATTTGTGTTCATCAGTGACTCTTTCTTTACGCCCACCCTCGTTTAGCGCATTCTTGGTGTGGTATGTGAACTGAGTAGCGTATCACTTTAACTGGGTTTGCGACAAACATTACTGTTTCGTTGTTATCTTACATTATTTCCCGTCAACGTTGTATTACTTAGCTGTTTAGTTCCTAAGAAGATTTGGATTCGAAGAAGACGACTAAAATTGACTTTGACAAATATTCCCGATTATGACTATTACTCCCGATTATGACTTTAGTTTTAAGTTCTTTTTTTTATAAGCAAAAACATTTTGAACTTTTTAAAACATATTTCGGCAGGTACAAGCCCTTCAGGCGTTTGCATTTTAACGAACCTTCATTTTGTCGCCGTTAAGTGGTACCATTATTTTGTTTTTGGAATATTTTCCAACGTTAACAAGGAGGACCAAGTGTCCATCCTTATTATCTTTGTTTTGGGTTATCTGTGTTTTTCTATGTGGACTCTCGTTTTCGGAAGCAGTAATCTTATGGAAGTAATATATATAGATTCTTGAAGTTTAGGGTATCGCAGAACGTCAGAAATTTCCTACGAAAATTTCTTTTTTTTAAGTAAGGGTAGGATTGTTACGGTCCAATTTCTATTTACGACCCTGTAATTTTAATAATTTATTTAATAGCTACGCAATGCATTCGAACACATAAAATAATTAATAGTTTCAAGGTTTAGGTAACATCTGCACGAACTAAATAACCTCTTTGTACAAATGTATACCTTGAATGTATATAGATAGATCTTTATTTATTAGTTTCAAAGAATATAGTAACGCTTCACATCAAACATTCAGTTCTGTATTTACTGTTTAACCTCATAAAGAAATTCTGTAAGAAATATTGTACGTGTCTTTTCATTAACTTTGCAAACATTGTAGTCAAACTGTTTTCAATATACTTTAGTTCTATGTAAACCTTGTGGTTCAATTTGAATGCACAGTATTTTCCTTGTATTAAAATAGCGTGCGAATTGCTATTTCGGCTGGTTCGCATAATTTTTTGTTCATGCACCTGCAGTTGTTTACGGATACTTCAACCACCAATAAGAATCACGATGACATAAGGCGAACAAATTATTGGACAGCACATCTCCCCTTCCAATCACGCTGGGGCGAGAAATCGGTGCATCCAGATTAGTGTGTGTGTGATTTGGGGTACCTTACGAAGGAGATACGGTTAAGATTCGCGTCGGTGTTAATTCCGGTAGTGTTCGGTATTTAGGTCACTTTTCGTGTGTGAAGTCATTTCGTCTCGTTAATGGTAATTTTCGCCGTAGTGCGCGAGTGATTCAGGGCCTTTTACCGATAGTGATTTGTAATTGGATTACATATCGTCTCCAGTACGGAGGATTTACTCGAAACACTAGAAGCAACTCACCGTAGGACCACCCCGGATTATATTTAAGACTAGTTAAGGTAGCGTAAACATTGTGTTTAAATAGTAACTCAAATTCCGATTGTTGCAACATCATTTTTTTTAAACCCTTAGCTTTTAAGATTATTATAACGAATGCATTGTCGTAGATAACCGTGTGTATATATTATCTTAATATACCTGTTATGTCAAATCAAAATGACGTTCTGATTTCAAATAGTTCCTTCTTGGTGTAGTCAAGTATTTATTTTCCAACTTTATAAGTAAGATCGAGAAAGCATATTTGTCGTAAGTATTGTATACAGCGAGTAAGATCATACCGTAAGTATTTAGCGGTTTCGGAATACTCGTCATTTGTAGTGTAGGCACAGCTTCAAAGATTAACTCTTTGCGTGGAAAATTGGAAGTCCTGGCGCCCTTATAAAAGTACCATCTGTAGGTTTTCTCCGAACCAACCCTCCCGGCTAGCTAGTTTAGAGGGCCACGCACTGGATCACCGAATTTGTTCTAACCATCCCGTTACGCTTAAATATTCTGTACGGTCATTATTATCACGGTGTGTGTTTGATTACCTCGGTAGGCGGGCGTATCTTCGCTCTTCTTAGAGAATCGAAATACCTATTTCGGGGTTATCATATTTCACTTTACGGTAAACTCGGGAAACGAGTAAAAGAGGTAATAGCTGAAGCGCATGGAGATACATAGATAGATAGAGATAATTGAATGGGATGGCTATGTAGCCTCTGGCTACTGCGACCCATAGGTCTATTGTAGCTCCCTATTATCTAGACCACCTGGTCTAGCTTAGCCTTTTTTATAAAGCTTTCCAGCTTTGCCGGGTTGGTCTTCATGTAGCTCGCCGCGTGTGGGTATGGTTCGCCAATGCACTCTAGCCTCAATTTGGCTAGCCCCTCGCATTGGCACAGAATGTGCTGCGAGGTCTCTTCATCTGTCTGACAGATTCTGTACATGGTGTTTTCCGCCAGACCAAGGTTGCTCATATGCTTGTTGAGTCTGTTATGTCCTGTTAAAAGGCCTACAACTAGCCTGACCGTTCTCCTGCTTTTGTTCAGAAGGTCCTCGGTGTATTTAGGCATGTATTCTTTGATGAATTCTTTAGCCTGCCGCTGTCCTGGGGAGTTTTTCCACCATTCGAGGGATTTACTTGCCGACCATTTCTCCATGGTTTTGGCTACTTCTGTTTTTGTGGTTCCACACGATGGTGTAGGTCCAATGAGTGGCTTAGATGTTCCTTCTTTGGCCAGAGCATCAGCCTTCTCATTTCCTTTAATACCTTCGTGCCCCGGTACCCAAGCTAGGGTCACCTTGCTGTGCGCCCCTAGTTCGTTTAGTGCGCATACGCAGTCCCATAACAGCTTTGATGTGATCTTTGTTGCGTCAAGCGCTTTTATCACCGCTTGATTATCAGTGAAGATGGCTATGGGTTTTTGTTCTGTCCCTTGCCTTAATATTTCCCTGACACAGTAGTAAATCGCAACTGTTTCTGCCTGGAAAACTTCTGTTTCCTTCGATAGAGTTAAGCTGATTTCCGTTCTTGGTTTAACTCCGAGTATTCCGGCTCCTACACCTTGTTCCGTTTTCGAGCCGTCTGTATACCAGTGTAGAGAGGCTTTAACGGGAGAGCCACCTTCCCATTGCTCTCGTTCTGGTATTATGGTTTTATATTTTTTGTTGAAGTTGTATTTTGGAACCATTACGTCTGTGGGTAAACAGGTTACCTCCCCGGTTTTTAGTTCTTTAATCAACTTCTGATATATTCTCCCATGTGTGTGTGTGATGGGTGTTTGATTTTGTATCAGCCTGTACGTGGCAGACCTTGCTTCTCTTTGTATATGGATATGTAGAGGTGGTAGGTTTAATAAGACTTCCATAGCCGTTGTTGGAGTAGTTCTCATGGCCCCCGTGACATGCACATGCATGTTAGCCTTTGTACACCATTTAGGAGCCTCGCTACTCCAGCCTGGTGGGTCTTCGGCCACCACACCACTGACCCGTATGTTATGATAGGTCTGATCACCCTTGTGTATAGCCATAAGGTCATTTTTGGGTTTAATCCCCAGTTTTTTCCACACAATTTTCTGCATCTGCCGATGGCCATGGATGCCTTATTGCATGTCTTTTGTATGTGTGTATTCCAGGTGAGTTTTTGATCAAAGGTAACCCCCAAGTATTTTGCTTCCTTGGCCACTGGGATTTCTATATCCCTTAATCTTACCGGTTTAAGCTCCCTAAGGTCTCTCTTTTTTGTGAATGCGACAATCTGTGTCTTCATGGCATTAATAGACAGCCTTTCTCGAATGCACCAATTGTTCACAATATTTAGGGCTGTTTGCATTCGTTCAGAAATCACTCCTGCAAATTTCCCCTTCACTATGATTGCGAGGTCGTCTGCGTATCCGAGGCAATGAAAGCCCTTGGCTGACAGATCCTCTAGCAGCTCATCAACTAGGTTTGCCCACAGTAGAGGCGACAGTACCCCTCCCTGTGGGCAGCCCCCCCTGGCCTTGCTGTTAGGGTGGCTTCCCCTATTGTGGATATGATCACCCTGTTTTCCAGACTGGCCTTTATCCACCGACAGAGTGTGGGTGAGATACCTCGTCTTGCTACTGCTTCTACAAGGGAGTGCGTTGTGGCGTTATTAAACGCTCCTTCTATGTCCAAAAAGGCGGACAGTGCTATCTCTTTATCCTCTATGGTTTTAGAGAGTAGTCTATTCAAATTATCCAGTGCCAGTTCTGTTGATTTGCCGGGTTGATACGCGTATTGACGGTCGCTGAGTGGTTTAGCTTTCAAAGCGCCATCTCTTATATGTCTGTCAATTAGCCTTTCAAGTGTTTTAAGTAGAAAGGATGACAGACTTATGGGTCTATATGACTTAGAGGTGAAGTCCGCAACTCTACCTATTTTGGGTAGGTATACCACTCTTACTTCTCGCCATTTTGCCGGTATGTATCCCCATGCAATACAGGCTTTGAAGATTTTACACAGATGGGGAACTAATGGTTCTATTCCCCTCTGTAAAAAGACTGGATAGATCCCGTCTACGCCCGGAGATTTAAACGGTTTAAATTCCTTTATTGCCCATCTTACTTTTTCCGGTCTTGTGATTTCTGTCGCCAGTTGCCATTCTTGCTTTTTGGGCCTCACTAGCCTATGTGCTTGGCTTGCTGGCTTCTCACTGTCCGTTAGTATAGATGCCGCAGGAAAGTGGGTGTTCAGAAGGACCCTGATACTCTCCTCTTTTGTGTCGGTGAAGGTTCCGTCCTCTTTTTGTAGGAAGCCGACTTCTTTTTGTGCGAAACCATCCTTAGCAAGGACCTTGTGGATTCTGGAGCATGCGGGAGTATCTGTGATCTCCTCGCAGAACTTCCTCCACGAGTCTCGTTTTGCTTTTCGGATTTCTTTATTATACTGAGTAAGTTTATTCCTATATGTGTCCCAGTCCTGGTTGGCCTTTGCTTTGTTGAATAGCCTTCGAACTTCAGTTCTCAGTTTCTGTAAGTTCTTACTCCACCAGACTGTATCCGCCCTCTTTTGACGCTTTGTCTTTTCGGGGCAATTGCTCTCATAAGCCGCCATGATGGCTTCGCTTACGTGCTCTGTCGCTAATTCGATCCCGTCCACACTCTCCACCGGCGCCACACCCCCTTCTAGAGACTCCCTGAGAGACTCCTCATAGCCATCCCAGTTTGTCTCCTTCGGGTTTCTGTATTTCACCTGAACTAGAGAGGTGTCGATATCCAACCTGATATGCCTGTGGTCCGCACACGACGGCTCATCAGACACATGCCAGTTAACAAGTGTGTCGCTAATTTTCCCCGTACTAAAAGTTACATCTAGAACTTCCCTGCGGGTTTTAGTGACAAAAGTAGGTTTATTTCCCCTGTTTATAACTATAAGTCCTTCGCATGAAATAAAATTTAGAAGAGACTCACCTCTCGGGTTTGTGTTTGTGCTTCCCAGGTCACGTGATGCGAGTTGGTGTCGCATCCTAGAATGAGTTGGAGGCCCTTGTCCTCGCAATATGCGGTTATATTGCCTAGCATATGAGGTGGACATCTGTTCTCCTCTCCCGGAAAGTAGGCGGAGCATATTACCCAGCTCCTAGGTCCCTCTTCCGTATTGGCTGTTAGAAGCCCTGTAACAAAGTCGCCGGTGCTAAGCACCGGTATCAAAGTACATGTAATTCTATCACTGTATAAGATACATGCCCTTGGCCTTGCATCTGCGGGGTGGTATATGACCTTACCTTGTTGTGTGTTTAGGCCGACGATTTTCCCACCGTGTATCTATGGTTCCTGCACCAGTGCGATATCTATGCTTTCTTGGTCAAACCTCCTGCTAAGCGTTGCCGATGCAGCTTTCGCATGCTGGAGGTTGGCCTGCAGGAACCTGATTTCGCCTTTGTTGCCCATTATGGTGGATGGGCCTCTCCTGCGAAGTACTCGGCCAAGAGCCCTTCTTCCTCCGTCGGGGTCGCCCGCTCCGGGGTGGGTTTCCCTTGGAGCGTGACAACACTCGACGCGGAACTTTCGAGCTCGCTGTCCTCAGTAGCTTCGGTATCAGGCTCTGTTGTCACCTCCATCGCCTGTGGTGTTGTAGAGGTTGCCGGGGTTTCGTCCTCCTTGCTTTGCCTCTCTTCTTCCGTAGCCTTATCCTTGATACGGAAGCGCAAGGTTCCCATACCGAAGTAGGGCTTCATATTAAGTTTTTTGAGCTCCTCCTTTGACTCGTCGTCAACGGCGAAGGTCCATACTGCTCCCTTTTCAGCTGGGGTTGTCCCCCAGACTATCCAGTCATTCGTCTGGAGCTTCCTATTGCTGACTCTAAGTCTTTGCAGGATCTGCTCTGACGTTAACCTTACTCCGTATTCGTCTGGTACGAAGGTAACGCAGGTGGTAGGTTTTGGGATCTGCCTTCCTTCCAGGGCCCGGAGGGAGGCCCCTTCCCATGGCCTCAGTCCCGAGACGTTCTCCGTCAGCCACCGCGCGCTTTCCTCGTCCGCGCAGGTCACGATCAAGTGGCCCGGTCTGAACAGACACTTCACAAAGCGGACCTGTGGTCCTTGCTCTGGAATCTTTTCATAGGCCTGTAGTATGGCATGGTGTACCTTAATGTTTCTCTCTCTCCAGGAGTACTCTTGGGTATGCTTCGTCCACCACTGCGATCTTGACTCCCGCGATGGCATCTCTGAAGGAAGCAACCTCAGTTTTAGCCTTTTTCTTCGTGGGAGCGGTGCTTCGTGGTGTACTACCCTCTGACCTTTGCCGCTTTGGCGTCTTTGGGGGCTTTTCGCTCTTTGTTGGAGATACATACATGTATGTCTATATAATAAATAATTCTTACTTAAAGTTCATTTGCTTCATTAGCAAATACAATGTTGATGGACTCATATTTGGCAAATCTTCATTATTTTTTACTTGCACCAGCACCTTATCTAATGTTGGACGTTCATTTTGCCGAAACATATTGTGAACTATTTGCCGTATAGCAGTTTTCACAGTCTCATCAAAGGATTTCAGTAAAGATGGCCTACCAGTAATCTTTTTAGAATCCACACATTTTCCAGAGGCTGTATACTTTGTAATTATCCGGTATACTGTTGCTCTTGAAACTCCTGTAAGTATACTTTGTAAAATATAGATCATATGTAATAAATTGAAATCACTTGCCTACTAGGTACATCAGAAATTTGTTTTATCATGTCCAGTTTCTTAAGATTGGGTGTATCTATTGGGTGTACTACGCAAATGACTCGTCTTTTCACGCTTCTCCGGAGGAGAACAAACATGTACACGGTCAGAGGCACTTGTACTTGGTTGTGCATCCATATTGGAGATCAACTATAAAACTTTTAATTGTATTTATTTCGATATATTGCTTGTATGTTACTTACGAATATATCTGGTAACTATTACTGTAGAGCTCTGAAGCTCTGAACTGCTAGAGTATATAATGAAATAATGGAGAAATAATAGAAACAACAACAAGACTTAACCATGAACAGTGTCAGGTGGCAGAATTTGAGCAAGGTCGATACAGTGTAATTTGGCCTTGCTTTCAACCAATGAGAATTCACTGTCAAAGTGGTCTATTCAGAAATTCGTCTCGCTACTTTAAAAATAGAGGTTAGGTATTCATTAATTAACATTTATAAGCCATTCTAAGTTTTCAATGTAGGTATTAGATGTATTTTTTTATTTATTCTTTATATTTGCTATGAGTGTTATACTTACTTTTTAACGCTAATATCGCCGTAATAAATTTAATACAGATACTTTTGTGATGAGCACTAGGGTAAAAACAAGGGTTATGGATTTGTTTGGATCCGTAGCATTAAGCTTGAGCGATTGTGACGTCAACACTTACACACCGTATTCAGTTTTGTAATTTCACCCAACATAACTAACATAGTTCTGGCACAGAATATCAAACTAGCAGAATTTGCACTCCTTGTCGGCGCTTTTGATCCTTTTAAGACAGATTCAGTGACCTTCAGGCTATTCACGCCATTTGTGTGGAAGAAACGCAGGGTCGGATTGAGAAAAATTGTATACTATACGTTGACAGGGGGGCATTAACTGAAAACTAGAAGCCGTTAAAGTAAGTATACAGTGTGTCCCCGGATCGACGCATGAATAGGTATAAGAGTCTGTAAATGTTTTCGTTGAAATTTCATCATCTGGGATTCAACCCTGCTTGGGTAGAAAGTAATTTGTGCCATACTTTTAATTTTCAAAAATCATGCATGCATTGGAAATTTACAAAAAGGTAGTTCTTATCCCTAATAAAGTACCTGTTTTGTAGGAGATACGACAAAATGTTATTAAGAAAAGTTGTGCTCCGTGGTACATAGAAAAATATGTTTCCTTTTATTTTCTTGTATACTAAACCATTTTTAAGTTCGTAATCTTTACGTTCTTTTAACAATAAATTCGCTTTAACCGTTTGTATTGTAGCATCTAGGTTTTGAGCTATAGACAAATTTTGTTCAAAAGTGTTTTCTTCGAGAAGAAGGATATTATTGAATCTGCTAAGCGCATCTACATGTTTCATGCGATTGCTAGTTGGATGCTCCACAGTATAATTGTAATTCTCAAGAACCAAAGCCCAACGGCTAATCCTCGGATTAATATCCTTTTTATTTAGTGCTAATTTTATGGAGTTGCAGTCTGTAACTATTTTAAAAGGTATTCCCTGTAAATATACCCTAAATCTATTTAGTGCATTTATAATTGCTAGTAATTCAAGTTCATAACTGTGATACCGTGATTCCGTATCACTTGTGCGCTTGCTGTAGTAAAATACTGGTTGGAATAAATTATTAGTTTGTTTTTGCAGCAAAACAGCTCCGTACCCTCTGGAACATGCGTCACAATGTAATTCGGTTTGTAATGTAGGGGAATATACGGCAAGTATTGGAGAATGCACTAATTTCTCTTTTAATTCATTGAAAGCCTCAAGCGCGGTTTTTCCAAAATTAAACTCGTGATTTTTCCTCGAGAGGTCGTATAACGGTTTGGCAACAATAGAAAATGATGGGATGAACCGACGGAAATAACTTGCAAGCCCAAGAAAGCTTTGCACCTTTTTTAGAATTATGTGGCACAGGGTAGTTTGCAACAGCTTGTACATTTTCGTGATTGGGTCTAATACCCTTGTTGTTTATCTCGTAAGCCAAATAATTAATTTTATTTTTCAGAAAATGACATTTATCGGTCCTTAACTCTAACAAATTCTTCGTCATTAATTCAAATACAGAACTCAAAATTTGCATATGTTCGTCTACGGTATCTGTCGCTATTAATACATCATCCATATATATTAAAACTTTGTGTTCTCTTAATAATGACTCAAAAATTTTATTTATAAACCGTTGAAATACAGACGGCGCATTCGAAAGTCCAAATGGCATTTTCAGTTATTCGAACTGACCTAACTGCGTTATAAATGACGTATATGGTATGGTATGGAATTTTGTGCAACTTTTACATGATAAAATCCATTCTTTTACACAAGTGAAATAAATTTTGTTTTTCAGCAAGTCCAATAAGTCGTCGATAAGCGGTAACGGGTAATGATCTCTAATCGTAATTTTATTTAATTCCCGATAGTCAATGCACAATCGATAATCCAGAGTCTTTTTCTTTATTAGAACTATCGGACTACAGTAAGGGGAACTACTTTCTCTGATAATGTTTTTTCTAACAAGTCATCTAAAATGATTCTTAATTTATCTTTTTCGTCGTACGACAGCTTACGAGGACGAAATGAAAATGGTTGACTATGCTTTAGAGCAATTTCAATTTGGTAGTCAATTTCGGGTGTTTTTGGTCTAACTGCATGAACATATTCCTTTTCAAATTTCGACTCTAACTCTTGCTTAACTTTGAACTCTAAATTGGGATTGACATCTAAAAGTGGTTTTTCGTTTTTTGAATTTGCAATTTCTACATCTATTAACATAAGGGTGTCGGAATCTGTACAATGTTCATGGTTTTCATCTATATTGAATTTAAAATTAGTTTTTACCAGAAAATCTCTGCCTAAAATAGCTGGAGAGCTCATCGTATTGTCTGACACAACGTAAAGGATTAGAGGCACATTTTGATCATTAAAAATTACCTTATTTGTGTATTTACCAATGACAGTTAGTTTAGCACCATTTATTCCATAATAGCTTTCAACAGAAGGATCAATAATAGGAGCAAATGCGTCTGCAGGTAAGTAACGGGATAAAATAAGACTAATAGGACTGCCTGTATCTAATATAGCTTTCACACCTATCATACCTGTGGTACTCGCACATTCAAACTGGAGAGAGATAGATACTTCATACGGTGGTGGCAGCACTGGCGGCGTCTCAGTGATGACCAATGTTGTGCTGTCTGGTTGGACTGTGGGCTGTCTTCGCTCTGGACAATCACGACGAAGATGATTTGCAGAACCACAAGTGTAGCAGCTTCCTCGTTCTCTAATGGGTTTGGGACATCTGGTTGCTATGTGACCCACCTCGTTGCAGTTGAAGCATCTGGGCTGTTGTGATGTAGGAGGTCGTGGCGCTGTGGTTGGTCGTACTGTGCTACTAGGAGTATTTCTTGAATTATTTCGACTGGGGACTGTTCTACTTTGTACTTGTCGTTCTTGTGTACTAATCTCATTCATTTTGCTTAACAAATGATTCAGACTCGTAAATTCTTTCATTCTAGTCAACATTTGTAGTTGTGGGTTGTCAAAGCCATCAATCATATAGGAAATCATATCAACTTCTGAGATATTAAGTTTATTGCCCAATAAAATCTTATCCATATAATAAGTTGTAAATTTCTCATTCTTACGCCATTTCCTGTTTTCGAATTTTCTCATTAATGTTACTGTATCTTCTCTTATAGCAAACGTACATATCATTTCTTCTTTTAACTGTGTTAAATCGTACATAACGTATTCCGGTTTTGAATGATACCATGTTAAAGCATTATCTTTTAATTTGGATATCACTGAAAGAAGTATTTTTTCTTCAGATACTTGATATCTATTTGTTATTTTCTCTATTCGGAAAAACCAGGTTTGTACATCTTCATCACTGTTACCGCTGAAGGTTGGGATGAGTGCAGCTAATTCAGTGTTGTTTAAATGTATTTTTTCTTTTGCAATAATCGCTCGTACGGTTGTATTGATGAGATCCTCCATTGACATCTGGACAAGAGGTGCATGAGATGCCTCGTGCACCTGCTCACCTTCTTGCATTTCTTCCTCGTCACTTCTTTGGTTATCTTATTTGTACGTGCTTTTTTCGTATCACTTCGAACCCCACACCTGATTTGTAGTAAATTTTATTCGTATAGGTAGGTGGTCACTTCATACATAAAACTTTACTCGTTTTTAATCTATTTAATCACTTTGCATAACTTCATAAAATAAAATACGTTCTAAGCATCGCGCCATTGCGCCATAAGTATCATACCTAACACATAAGGGTACATAATAAGTGTAACCGACTAACTTCATAAAACCAGTCACAAATTTGAACATAAGTGCGGGAGATTAAAAAATCAAAGCTACAATTAATAGTTTTATTAATCAAGAAAAATGAAAAATAGTTGCAATGTTATTGTAACAAGTTTTCTAAATGACTTCCTTTAATTGTCCTCTAGTGCCCTAAACGATAATAAATTTCAGCTGAACTCATATTCTACTGCAATACGTATTTGTATTTTAACAATATCAATTTTATCTTGTACACAATGTTTTTTAACATAACCAGACAAAAAATAATCTAGGGCTTAAATCAGGTGACCATGTCAGCCATTTTGTTGTTCCTCGTTTGTCTATCAACCGACTCGGAAATATAATATTAAAACATCTCGTAACGTTAGTCTTATACAACAGCTCTATAAATGTTTTATTTGTTATTAACTTTCTGCTTATATTGTATCTGCGTTTCTCAAAACCAATCGGATTATTTCCCAAAATTGGCTGCATCTATCTGGATCATCCTGCATCATATTTTAAACGCACTGAAAGAATGGCATTTCTCTCGTTTCAAAAATCTTGTAATATTATCAACATCATGATTGCGGTAATGTGGGCACAAGAGATTCCAAAAATATTTGCAAAACGCATTGCTTTTTCAATTGCAACAAGAAACTATTCACGAAGATATTTCAAAAACGGTTGGACTACGATATGTAGGTTTGTTGAAAAACTGTGAGTGAGTAGAGAATATGTCAAAAAGTAATACAACTACGGAAAAATGTATGGAGCACCCTACACATTGCTTAAAATTCTAAATGCTATACAGGGAAATTAAAAACGAACGTGTATACATCAATTATTAATTTTAAAGATATTGTTTAATATTTTCTGGCACCTCCTTGTGCTTTGATTACTGCACGAACTCTTTTGGGCATACTGTCCACAAGTTTCTTGCAGAAGTTGACGGAAATTTTTCTCCATTCTTCAAAAATTATCTCCTTTAGTTCTCTGTTTGATTTACATTTTTAAATGGATACTTTCTGCTTTAGTATTGCCCACAAATTTTCTATCGGGGATACATCTGGAGACTGAGGAGGCCATGGAAGCAGGGAAACATCATTACTAGTGAACCAATCTGTTGTCTTTTTCACGGTGTGGCAAGGAGAATTTATGATTTGGTTTTGTTTAGTAATAAGTTTCTCTACACCTTCAATAAAGTTAGAATTATATTTCGTACAATTTTGTGGAATTTATTGTAGTATTTTAAAGATATTTTATTTTAATTCAATAGATGCTCCATTCATTTTTCCATAGGTGTATATGTCATTTAAAAGAAGTGTCGATGACGTACATATATCTCCAACAACAATAATCGTTTAATGACAGTAATACATGGCCTTTTTTATGTGTGGTGGCAGCTACTTGCTTTCTTAAGCTGTATAGCTTTCATGCCTACCAACTGCAACTCTCGCAGTGTAGTTTTTGTGAGTGTATAATTGTGTTTAAATGGCCTTGTGACAGCATTATATCGCCTTTATAATGTTGCGCTGTTAATCACTTTGCTTCCAACAAGGCATGGTAGGTCGATCAGCATTCAATTCTTTGAGAAAAAAGTCACTGTCCTTCCGAAGAATTGAAACCCGGCTCTTATCGTTCGGCCATAACGATAGTCAGCGATTCTGAACCACTGCGACCCGTTAAAAAAACACTATAATCGATGTTATCACATTTTTTAAACGAATAGTTTAGAGTTTAGAAAGTAATTCATGCTTTATTTTACAGAATCTTGTATGTTAAATTAATATCTTACAGTCTTGATTAATAATGGGAAATATATCGTTCTCCTATCATAACTATGTGCTTGATTCTGGTATATTACTTGTTTTTTTTATTCGTTTGCCAGACTTTTATATTCTTAAAAAATATTATACTGACGAGTACGGTTGCTAATATTCTAGGTAATTATTAAAACTTTGCCACCACAGTTTACATTTTCTAGTTAAATACCGCAGTTTTCGTTGTTAATCAAAAAATTCTTGCATCTTAGTTAGCTCAGCAAATTTACTACAAGAACGTTAGCACACACTATAAATATAATAAAAGTATCTATAACAAAAGCCAGCCAACGTTCAAGCACAGGAAATTACCTCATTACAAATTAAAATTAACGTTCTTATTTGCATGGTGCAACAAACAAGATCCTTTTATCTCCCGTTCACCGTTTCCTGGCATGTACGGCATGCTCGTTATATTTTGCCTGCGGTGATCAGTAATTTATTTTTTCTGCGCTTTTGATTCCATTGAGCAAAGCTAATTAAACGTAAAAATAGACGAAGCCGCATATAATAAATATAGCAAGAAAAATGATGATGCAACTCACATGTGTACATTTGTACGTGTTTACGAGTTTGAATTTGCTAAAATAGAAAATTATTTGTAACACTGCTGGTATTAATAACGTCCCAATACGTTAAATTTAATCACCTACCAAAAAAAAACGTCAATTTCAATGTTACTATTGTTACATTTGATTTGTGTGAAATAAATTATAATAAAATCTCAAATTTGTTGGAAAATATAATGCAATTTGTTTCATAATAGTACCGTATCAACACTAAACTAATACTATAGTAATGCTATACTAATATATGTACATATTAGGCAGAAAATTACTGTTACATTTTCCATATCCAAAGTGGGCGGCTTTTGAAGCCGAGTAATTTTTGGAAATACAGACTGAAATTTAGAAAGCATGCTTTACACATTTAAGCATGTTTGTTAAATTAACGCTAAGGCGTAGTACAAGTTGCGAGTAAAAGAATTATATAATAATGCTTGACATTAAATTAAATATACTGCCCACTTAGTTCGCAAAAGTCCAATATCTTGTTAATAAGAAAGATAATTTAATCTTTTTTTATTTGATATCTCTAGTTTTCTCAAGATTTACAACGTAGAAAATGCTGTCAAATTTGACGAAGAAAAATATAAAAAAAACTCCGTCAATTCAACACTTCAGCTTTAGGTACCCAAAAATGTATGATGGACCTCGTCTTCAGATTAAGGGAAACAAGTATTTGTTACCAAATTACGAAGATCGTGGACGTGAAAAAAAAACCGTAGAGTCTTACGTGCTGAAGACGAGCCTTAGGATCTTATTGAGAGTAATCCAGTATGCAGCAAGACAAGTGGAGGTGTCTCACAGTATGGTACATAGCACTTTAAGAACTAATTTACTACACCCACATCATATTCAACGTGGACAAGAATTGATTAAAAATGATCGTCTGCTGTGTATTACATTGGCCATCTGATTTCGTCAACGTGAAGATGTAGAAGATGTAAACTTCAGTGCTAAAGTTTTATTCACCAATGAACCCTATTTTACACGATATATTACGAATTATTGTAATGCACCTTATTGGACGGATGCCAATTCACATGTGGGAACACAACATCGGTTTCAGCATCGATTTTCGGTAAACATATGGGCCGGCATTTTAGGAGATACCTACTCTTCTAGGACCTCGTGCACTTCCAGGGCAACTAAATGACGACAAATTATTTACAATTTTTGGAAAACGTTTTGTCAAACTATCTAGCTGATGTACCGCTCGATATACGAAGGCAGATGTTGATTATACACAACGGAGCATCCCCACATTTTTCACGTGCAGTACATGACTTTGTAAATGCCACATATGATAGATGAATTGGACATGGAGGTCCCAGAACGAGGCCTGCCTGATGACAGAAAATCTACCGCAACGAAATTTTTGACACGGCGCAGGGTATTCATAAAGAGGCACATTTTCAGGGAGTTCGTTAGAATTATTCACGTCCCATAGAAGCGCTGAAGGCGAACACTCTGAACATTTCCTGTGAGTTGTCGACCCTTGCACCTCTTTACAAATCAGTTCTTTTCAGAACTAACAATTTTTCAAAAAGAGAGAAAAAAGGAAATGAGCACACTAACTGCGTTACAAATAAACAATCTTTATTCAACGTCTTATTTCTATTTTTGTTGTAATTTAATAATATTTTTTATAATTCACTTGCATTATACGTTAAAAAAGTTTCATATTAGCGTTGTTGAACCATTGGCATGCAGAGCTGTCTTGAAATAGTAAACAATGCTGCCTTTGCGGTTTTTATATCATCGACAGCTGTTATTGCAGCGTATGTATACGTGTTTACTTCCGTAGAAGTATTATTTACACACATGCTTAATCCATAGGTGGTATAAAATCTACTTTTCAGCGGGCTTTTAATTTTGGCGTTCATGTCGTAATTAACTCAAAATTTTTGTAGTTACATTCTACATATGTAATTGCATCTTTCTATTTTTTATACGTTATCCTCTAAATCCAAAAAAACCGTGTATATTGAAATGACAAAAAGACAATTGATCCGCAGATAGCATAATGGTCCAGTATTTTACACCAATATGTACACCTGTGTGCAAAATAATAGCAGAAAATTTCTATAGAAAGAAAAACTTGACTAGTAAGGCATAGTAATATGTAACATTTTTTTAATACGTTAATTTTTAAATTACGGTCACTAAAGTGTGTCAGTGGAAAATTAGCATTTTTGTGGTAGAAGTAGAGTTAAATTTATATTAGTAAAAGAAAGAATGTAATGTGCTAATCCAATATTCCAAATTTCCAAAGTTATTAATTTTTTACTTTAGGAAATAGTGGCGAAAATCGCGTGCGAACCCTCTGTAACGCGAGTCGCACGCAATTTTCGTCTCTCTATTTCGTAAAGTAAAAAATTCATAACTTTGGAACCGCTGCAGATAATCAAACCAAATTTGGAATGTTGGATTAGCACATTACATTCTTTCTTTTACTAATATAAATTTAACTCTACTTCTACCACAAAAAAGCTAATTTTCCACTGACACACTTTAGTGACCGTAATTTAAAAATTAACGTATTAAAAAAATGTTACATATTACTACGCCTTACTAGTCAAGTTTTTCTTTCTACAGAAATTTTCTTTTCGTGTTATACAATCCTGGTAAAGAAATATACTATACTGCTATTATTTTGTACACAGGTGTAAAGGTGGGTCATTTAAAATGATGCACTAGAATTACGGCCAAGCTAAATAAGAATTTTAAAATCCAATCAGGTAGACCTATATGTAGAGGTCGATGAGGAGCACATTTTAATAACAATGTGAATTTTATAACATTCATGAAGACGTCACGCTGAAATCAATTTGCATTTTATTAAATAGCGCATTTATGTTTTCTGTCACTATTGTAAGAAGATGGCATTTCTAACACATCGCAATCACTTATTAAATATTATATATATGTATATTATATATGTATATTATATATGTATATTATATATGTATTAATTTATAATTATTGTATATTTATAAAGCGTATATGTATTGCAAAATGCTAATTTCTTTTTGCATTGTTTCTGTTCCAATTGTTCCTACATTTGTATTTTTGTGTAAATTTATTTGCATGCAATAGTTTGAAATGCGAATGGTAAAGTAATTTGTATTATCATTTCTGTCAATGTTCAGGTATGTTATAGTTAACAAAAAATAAATACAGAAAATGAATAGCAAATTATGTTAAATTGACTTAAAACCAATTTGACGATAATTTTAAACTCCAGAGTTTCCGACCTTGTGCCAAGTATAATGACGAAGCAAATTATATTATATGATTTGCTATTATATATAGCAGTTTTACTGTGAAGTTAAATGATATCAGTTTGTTAATTAGTTGTGTAACTACGTATTTTCCTTCATTTTTATATAACTTTATAGTAAATAATACATTAAAAAAAATTGTCAGTGAAGCAATTGAGATGCAAGTTTGTTTAAATCTGGAATTCACATTAAACGTTTACTTCATTGTATATTAAATCGACAAAAAGTAAATAACATAGTAGGCTATTGTTATTATGCATCACACAAAATATGCTATAATATTCTCTCATCATTCATTTTGTAATACCTTGAAAACGATAGCTAATAACTAGTCGTGTCAATACGTACCTCGTATTCGATTTCGGGTACCCGAAATTTTCTCATCATGCATATACATAGCTCCGGAGACCCGTAACCTAGTGCCGGGTATTCCCAATCAGGTATCGGGTACCTATGATCCAGTTCGGTATTACTCGGTTCGAATTCAATAATAGTAGTTGTTTTGTCCACTCTTATGAATTTATTATTTATTTTATTGATTGAATGTCTACATTATAACTATTGTATACATTTTTTAAAGGAATACATTAAAGTTAAACTAACGCGTTTCTACGCAATTTATGAATTGTTATCTAGATAAATCTTGACGAGTAACATGAGAACTTTTAACTTCTTACTAGTATATTTATATATGCATTGAATATGTTGTGATAAACATTGCATGCGTCTACATTTTCGTAATACACTGCTTGACAACAATTTACACGCAATAACATTTTCCCAGATATATGTGTAAAATCATGTAAAATAATAAAAAAATTAAAAATTCATCCTTACACAGAAAATAAACCCAAAGATATAAAATGATCTTTTACTAATTAAACCTCGACATACGGCAGTAATTATAAAGAAACCCCACATTTACGTCTTTGTTTCAAGAAAAGTTAGTAAGTACATTAGTATGTAACGATCCACCTTAAATAAGTCGAAAACATCGATTTTTGTTTGAAGGGGGAAACATCAATAAGGCAAAATCATGTCTTGTCCGCTCTACCCTCACCCTCACCTCTCCGCCCTTCGTCCTCCTCGAACATTAAAATTTTAAATGGCACTACGTCATATTATTACATTTTTCGATTCTACATACTATTTGCAACAACTTTCATGTAGGACAGCCTATACTTATCGTCAACATTTTAGAAGATATCTTCTAGTTTTAAGGCTATTTTCTGTTACATCAACGGTTCGGTTGAACTCAATCGTAACTATAATTGGTACAACTGTCACTAAGTGTCATATGTACATAATAATTTTATTTTCTTCCGTTTTTATACGGATATTATTGTGTCTATTTCCAACGGTTTTGGAAATATTTCCGATTTTTCAGTTTTTTACCATCCGTATAAAAACGACAGAAAATCAAATTTTACATCCATTTATGTAAAAGTTGCTATACCAGTCTATTTAAAAAAATCAAGTTATTCATGATTTTAAAGTTGGGAAATTACAGATCTCTATTTAATCACCCTGTAACATAAATGCAACAATTTTCTAATAAAAGACGTGCCCTCTTTCATGATTAAGCGAAAACTGAAAACCGCATGTTTCTAACTATCGTAGTTACGGAGATATTTCTAAACACCGAAGACGGTGCAGATGTCATTTTTTTCGAAAAACGTCACGTAATTCAGAAACGGTACTACAACTTAGACTGAATGCAAGCTTAACAAAGTGCCTTTTAAATTTACTAAGGAATCAAAAAGAGCAATAATATATAGGGTGTTCCATTTAAATAATAAAGTTAGTATCTACTTAGAGTAGAACCGGAAGTCCGCCATTACTAATACTAATTTTAAAATGTGTAGAATTTGCTTCGAGGCAACATTTATTTGAAACATTTTTCAAAAAATTAATAATAAGTCGGCTATGGACCGTTGCATCTTAGGCTGGACACCTATTATTTGATCCCCATGTTAAAAAAAAATCAACGTGTAGTTTTCTTACTATTTCTCTTGAAACTTTCGAAGATATTTTTTAAAGTGTTAAAGATAGCTATCTATAGGCTGTCCTATATGGAAGTTGTTGCAATAGAAAAATGTAATAATATGACGTAGTGTCATTTAAAATTTTAATGTTCTATACTGGAGGGCCTAGTGGGGGCAAGGCATGATTTCGCCATATTGATAAAAAACTGTCTCCCTTAAAAAAATTATATGTCTCGGCGTTTTTTCTTGACGTTTTCGACTTATTTAAGGTGGATCGTTTTCATTAGAACGCCCTGTATAGAGACATTAACAATATCAAAAATTGTATTGACAAAATATTATAATTAGTAATAATGGCTACCTTATAAAAATATATACAATTATACAGGGTGTTCAATACAGATGGTATAGACTACACCATCTTATATATTTTTACATATTTTAATTCGTAATAGAAAGTTACTCATCATGCTGGTCAGCCTCAAGTTAATAAACTGCATTTCAGTAAACTACTGCTGGGCTCCATATACAGATAACCAGTATAAAATTATTGGTATAGTTAGTTATGTAAAATGTAGTAAGCACACAAAGACTTTTTAGCAAGAATTTAGCTAGTAATAGTTAAATAAGAAATGTAAGTTGTTTTCTCGGCTGGTGATTTATAAATTTGTATTGGCCAAAAGTTATATATCGTTAGTTATAAACAGAGGGAAGACTTACGCCGGCCGTTTTCGTTCCCGCAGTAGTGGGAGATGCGTCGATACAGTAACACATTCATAGCGTACATAAAAGTCACGCGGCATTGCTATCAATACCAACTTGTTCTACTGAAGCGTATATAAAACTCAATATTCCAGTAGCGCAGAGAACTGATTCAGTGCGATTGATGAACATAATAAATACATGCACGTGATGCGTGTTTGGTTCCGCCTACTATCGCTAGGGAGCGACACTGTCTAAGCGTCTGACTATATCGAAAACGGCCGGCGTAAGTCCGCTCTCTGGTTATAAAATATCAACAAAGAAAGTAACATGAAACAAATTCGAAGGAACATCGAAACAATTATAGCCCTATACAGAAAAAGCGATATCGAACTTAGCTGTAGTGGTTAATGATGGGAAATATTTAATATGTATTTTAAATTTTAAATATACAACGGACATTTGCTATCTACAGCATATGCAAATAGAGATATACAACTATATACATATATCAAGAATACATTACGAATGGAAATGTGGGAGTAAATAAAAAACATAATTGAAATAGTTATGAAATAGTATATTATTTTATACGGAGGAAAAGTGATACTTTTCATGGCGGGCTCGTGTTATGCTAATAGAGAGCAAGCCATAAAAAGTAGCTTTTCCTCCACATAAAATATGCTACCTATTTTGTCTTCTAAACACGAGCGCGCCATGAAAAGTATCACTTTTCCTCCGTATAAAACAATATACTATTATAGTAAAAATTGTTATATTCTATTTCGTTGCAGGAAAGCTTAAGAAAGCATATTTTGTACATATAATGAATAAAAACATTATTAAATATAATATTAGTGCATTAAGCTTGAAAGAGATACATACAGAACTTCCAGATAAAATATCGACTGATAATACGCTAGTGTATTTTTCCATATCTTAATTGGCTACGGCCTTTTGGAAAGCGGGTATCTGGTTACTACAAATCACGTTTTCTGACACCACTACTAATAACCATCCAACGATTCCCTTTTCCTTTCTATTACCTAAGGAACACAGAAGAAAAATATTTTCGGTTTCTCTATATTTTCGATTTTACAGGAAGTTTCTATCAACGATGAACAAGTTTATCTCAATTTATGATTTAATAGCTTTTTACTGTCATTTTTTCATGGCTAATTTGACATATTACAATTATTTTGAAAAAGCTTACCTTTTATTAAGAAAATATTAGTTATCTCAGAAATTAACGATGTTATGCAATAAAAATGAAAGTGCATACAGTGTCCCTCCCTTCCCTAATATAAAATACAGGATGATCCATTTAAAAAAGATGAGAAAATAATGCATTTCTGTTTTGAATAGCTCTGTACACAGTTTTCGCAATATCGGCAAAATATAACTTTGCTATAAAACTGTAACAATATAAAAAAGTTATTTCAGTAAAAAACAATTGCAAGTTGTTTTGAGTGAAGTACGCAGGGCGTTGAACACGCAATGATTTTCAGACAAAATCGGCCATAACTTCTGAAATACTGCGCATAACTTATTGAAACCTTATATCGAAGGAATGAGCTTAATCTAAATTTGAAATAATATACAATGTGACCGCGTGCGTCTGCACTATAGTGATACCTGTAGTGCAAGCGAAACACACAGAGGTGCCCGTGTATTCGAACGGTAAATAGACGATAATTGTGGATTTTTGGACAAATGCGAATGCATCATAGGGATATGCGTAATACTAGCTCTTTTGTATTCCAGTAGTATGTACAGTCTGTTCCAAAAGTAATGTCGCTCCCAAGGCTAAACAAACCCATAAAAATGATGTTTCCCATAATCCAATACGATTTTTCGTTAGTGAATACTAATCTTGTAAATGCGGTGCAAACCAAATATCGATTAAACTTCATGCATCTAATTTGCATTAGCAGTTATAACGTGTTTTTCGGCACAGGGGGTGACATTAATTTAGGAAAAGACTGTACATTGTGTCTACTTGTTTACCGTTCTAACATACGGACACCTCTGTGTGTTTCGCTTACACTACAGGTATCGCTATAGTGCAGACGCACGATTGTATAGTGTCTCCCATTTAAGAAAATGTATGTTTGGTTAACCCTGACAATATGAAACAGCCTGTATATATGAAAATAATTTAAAAATATGTAGGTAAAGACTGTCTATGATTTGTGTTTATTACGTTTTTTGATATCTTTAATATTAGTGGATATATTGAGCTTTGGCGCACTAATGAGTCGCCCTGCATATAATTTGCTTTTAATTTCACAATTCTACCCTCTTTTGCAGATAATATAAGATAACTAACTTCCGCTAACTATTATTTTTGTTTTTCTAAAGAACTAAGGACGTCTGAATCGCTCTTTCCAAGTTACACATATGGTTTTGTTCATTTTTATTCCTGTATCTTATGTAGTGTGCTGTTATTATTATAATGTAAATGATCAAGCCGATGGACCGATTTCATTTATAAAATGTTCTTTGCTTATGCGCGGTAACTATGGTGACTGTGACTGTTATGCACCTAGATTATTTGAAGTTACGATGTTGGTAGCAGTCTGGACGCGGGCGATGTGAATTAAGATGTGAATATCGCATGCGGTTGTTGGAACTTGTCATCATCTTCGAACGTTTCTCTTATTAAAAATGTGGTCTAAAGATTTGAGGAAGTTAAAAAACTTCAATTTTAACAAGTTATCAACGTATTGCGAACGACGCGGATTTGTGAACAGTGAATTTTCCCGATGTAAAAAATGACTGTACAAGTATCCGTTTGACCAGTGTATCTGGACGAAAATAAATTCCTTTTCAGGTTACAAATTCTTTGTTGAGGGCTATATTCAAAATGTGGAAATTGAAGAGAGTGATTGTCTTGAAGAATTTGCAGTGAGGGCTCGTTGTTACCACAGCCAAAAAAGAAATGAACAACTGCATACCTTGTCCATTAGGTTTATGCAGAATCTATTGGTAAAAGAATGCCATTGCTCATGTGTCATTGGGTAAAATTTGAATACCTACAAATAGAGGCACAATGGAAAGTATTTTGTTTATAGATCATCAGGGTCCTGTCACCATATAGTTGGCCTGGGGTATTATTATCTGCAAGATGTGATATTCAGTGGCCAAAATTATGTCCAAGAAGTTGTATCGTGTACATCAAAGGCAATGTCGTGGAACAGGCCACGTGGCAACAAGATAGAGCCAGAATCAGTTATGTCAGCTTGTTTTGTTAAAACAACAAAAAGAATCCACAGAAAAAAGCCAGTGCAATATAGACATTTTATTCCTAAAGTGACCATAGGAAAAATAACAAAGGTTATAACTGAGGATCATACAGACGTAAAGAAAAGAAAAGTGGAAAGATTATGTACAAGATTAGAAATAGTAAATCCTGACATACCAATATGTTATTTGATCAACAAAGACAGTGCAGGTTAGTTTTTTTTATATTTTAGTACTTGGGTAATAATAACAAATTGTTTTAGAAGATTCCACTGTGAATTTGCAAAAAAAAAGAATTGGAACATACAGGAAACGGGATTGAACAAAATGCAACAGAGCTTGCGCCAATTAAATTGCCACAACTTGAAGCAACTATAAGCAACATTTTGCTTAGCCTTCCACAACCCACTTGCGACAAATTTGATGAGTTCAGTTTCCATAAATCTGAGGAAATTCAAGAGATAACTAAGACACAGAGCAAGTGCAATGAATGGTTTGATTATAGGAAACATATATTCACAAGTTTCAATTTTAAACTGTTATGCAGACGAAGGAAATTGAATGAAGATTTCTTCAAGAAAATGTGGGAGGAAAAAACATTAGACTATGTTCCTTTCATTCAACATGGAAAGCACGAGGAGTCAAATGCGAAAATTTTGTATCAATCAAGAACAGGAAACAAAGTATTTGCATGTGGACTCATAATTCATCCATATGCACCTCATTTGGGGGCAAGCCCGGATGGAATAGTTCTTGACAGGCAACATGGGTATGGACTACTTGAAATAAAGTGCCTCTGTGGGAAAGATACATCGACACTAATGATGCCCTCAAAACAAGTAACTTTATTCTTAAAAATGATGAAAACAACAAACCTCAAGTCCGCATGGATCATTCATATTATTATCAAATTCAAGGGCAGATGCTAATAAGTGGCCTGCTATGGTGTGATCTAGTAATTTTTTTTAAAGCGTCAAATGAAGTGCAGTGACTCCGTAATTAAATATCCTAAATACATTAATTTCTCTCAATCAATTTTTGGTAATAATAATTTAAATGATTGTATGTATTGTATATTCTAGGTTCTGAATCATTAATTTATACTATCATGCGTTTTTCGCAAGGGAGGCGAAAAATTTGTGAGAAGCGCACAAACAGTATATATCTGGTTAACAACTCCTAAAAGAGAGATCGGTATTCTATGGGATAAGATTTTAAAGGCTTTTAATCTACGAATAGCTCGTTCTACATGTATTCGTTCATGCGATATTTTTCTAATGTATTCTACTTCGTTTGGATGAAATTGCATCTCTGTTATCCTAATTGTTGGTATATTCAGTTCTCATATTCAATTCTCCTATTTGGATTTTCTTATGTAGCAATCTCAGAAATCCACTGTCTTGCAATATTTTCTTATCAGAAATAGAACCTATTATACAAAATACAAAAAAATAAGAGCAGCAGTGGTCATAAGAAAGTTCTTACCTGTGTATAAAGTCGATACAAATATAACAGCTCCAGTAGCATTTACCAATATCAACGACTTTAAAGTAGTTGTATTTTTATAATGTGAAAAGCATTGTGAATTACGAAGTAATGATGTTGGTGTCTCAATATTAAATTCTGTACAATCAATACTGCCTATTACATTTGGATATTTTTGTAAAAATCTTCTTGGTGTTCTTTCCATTATAATGTCTCTATGTGGGAAAAAATTCAAACTTCCTAGTGTTTCATATAACAGAAATATCCAAGTGGAAAAAATTCGACTAAGAGATGGAACAGAAATGCAAAACATATCAGCCAATGTTTGGTGGTCAAAACCACGTCTTAACTTTAATAAGGTCAAAAACATTTCATTTAAAGGGCACAGTTGGTGTCTTCTCATTTTTACACCTCTAGCTTTTGACTGATGTACTGCACCAGGTGGACCGCTCTCCGATTTTAACACAAAATTAAAAATGATCACAAGAACTTCAAAAGATGATATGCCAGTGTAGTATAAAATCTTTTTGTCATTATTCATAAAATTTTCTATAGCAAAAGGGGCCTTACTGCTTATATGTGTCAGTCTCTTACTTCTTCCAACTAAAAATCTTCTTTTCTTAGTAACAGTATCTTTTTCTTTTTTTACAATTCGAGATTCTCTACTTGTGGATACTCCTGCAGAAAACTCATTCTCTGCCTCATAATTTGTTGTTCGTCCGAGATTTAAGTACGGTATTCGATCTGCTTTTAGTTTACTTCGAGTCGCAAATTGGAAAATGTCATCTTGCGAGAAGTGTAAAGCACAAACCTAAAAATGCATTTTATAAAAATTGAACACTTTTCATTCTACTGGGAGCTTACTTTTGTACTTTCCTTTATTTCTTGAGGATCCATTTTGACTGCTTGAATCCATTTTTTGCGTACGGCCCGATTTTTAGGAAAACAAAACATGGGTATTCCTGTGCATGTCCTAAGTGAATTTTTACAACTCACAACTGAGCACTTCGACATACTGCAAAGCCGGTCTAGTAGTTTGTGAATTCGACGAATGACGGAGGCAGGAGACAAAGTTTTGGGGTTATGACATGTTTACGAAAGTGACATAGGGAATTTTCGTAGTTCATGCACTGGATAAGTAACTAAATATTTGAAAAAATGGGCGTGATTTAGTTCCCGCCGCGCATGTCGATTAGCGATTTCTTTCTAATTGCAACCGGTCCATTGGAATAAACAGTCTCTTTTTTCGTCAATGGACTTAGAGACTAGAGTATTACCTCGGTGCTACGTCGAGTCGATTTTATCACACGGTCAAAATTCGCCACGCTACTTGGTATATTATTTTTATGTACGTACATACACAGATATGCATACATGTAATTCTATTCCTTTATTATTTTATTGCAATTCATATAACAACGTTTACAAACCGTTTTTAGTACTTCAAGCAAGGTATCAATTACTTTATTTTGTTTCACTATAGTTAGCTGTAGTAAATATCATCAATCTCATTATTTTTATGTGTGTAGATAGATATGCATCCATGTAATTCTATTCGTTTATTATTTTAATGCAATTCATATAACAACGTTTACAAACCGTTTTTTAGTACATCAAGCAAGGTATCAATTACTTTATTTTGTTTCACTATAGTTAACTGTAGTAAATACCATCAATCTCCTACACGTATCATTTTACTAACAACAGCAACATCACTTGTATTAGTTAATAACCATTTTGTTTTTGACTAAATCCGCTTGCATTTCTGAAGCGATTCAAATTCCTGTCCTCTTCTAAACACTAACGTAATAAATTAGGTAAATCCGGGCTAACTTGTTGTCGGGTCGATCTATTCACTTATTGATTTTAGATTAAAAGTTTAAACCCGACGCCGTCGGATGCGAATCTAGATCTTTCAACAAATAAATTACGTACACAACACTACTAACGTCCCACCGAAGAGTGGTAATACTATTATTATGCCTTCGTTTTCTGAACACTACCCTCCATTGGTATTGTCGTTGCAGTAATAGGCCGCAAGTGTATCGACAAGGTTTATCAGATTTTCCAACAACGAAAGCGTTCAAATATTCGCCCGGAAAGTATCCTAGAGTATAAATATATCGTAGCGTTGAAATTTCGCAGCGAATCCAGATTATTTATGGAGATTACGTTCAACAAAAATTTAAACCAGTACCCTCTATGTATGTATTTGCTTGTTAGTAACGGTAGCACGCTATAAATGCTAATAACTTGTAGCTCATTTGTAATATTTGCAGCAAAGAAAGCTTTTTGATACCGTAAGATATAGTAACATCTTTCCTATGATTCTATTAATTACTACAGCTTAGTATGGCTATGAAATTTTGAAAGGTTATGACTGAATTAGAATAAGGGAATATGACCTTGCACCAAATTGTTTAATTTTTTGTTCAGAAATATCTATGTATACATACGTATATTATTAACATTACTGCATATACGCTTTGTATTATTTAAATATATTGTATAAATCAAAAAACATTGTTGCAAATCACGCATAAATTAATATATGGTCTAAGGACGTTCAAGTTTCACTTTTTTGGAATTTCACTCTTAAACCTCTACCTATTATACAAGAGGAAAATATTATTATATAAGAGCAAAAACTTGAAAGTACTAAAGAACTATCTTATATCTGTACTGAAATCGCCAACTTTTTATCAAACAAGATG
This sequence comes from Holotrichia oblita, assembly GCA_023690525.1. Classification (NCBI taxonomy): domain Eukaryota; kingdom Metazoa; phylum Arthropoda; class Insecta; order Coleoptera; family Scarabaeidae; genus Holotrichia; species Holotrichia oblita. The sequence continues at coordinate 82,330,715 of CM043017.1, read as the reverse complement.
GGGCACCACATTCGCCTCGGTTAATATACAAAAAACGGTAACACATATTTAAAATCTTTTTGTTGGAGCATGTGTAGGTCCATTGGGAGCACGTTCTAAAATTATTTTTAAATATGCAGGATGTCCCAAAAGAAAGTTACACATCAAAGTTATCAAAATTTAAATGGAACACCATGTATATTATTGCATATTTCGATGAAGCGGACTAAATAAAGGCAAGTTACTGTTATGTTCCCTATACATAGGTTCAACAGTTTCTGAGATATTTAACAATTTTTGAAAATGTTGATCAATATTTAGAATGAATACCTGGCGTAGGTACGTATTTAAGTTACGTGTATTATTTCATTAGAACAACCATTATATCTAATGCTAAAATAAAGATGGCAACTGTGGGTACCATTAATGCTCCATAACTTGCTTATTTTAAATGGAACACCCTGTATCAAACATCGTCATTCGATTTTAATTTTATTTCTCTTTTCTCTCAAAAATAAAAATTCGTTGTGTAAATGTATTGGTAGTTTGAATCAATGTGCAAATTAGATTTGAATGAAAGAAAAATGTATTTTCAGTCTACGTACCTGCACTTTTTGCTTTTACAACGCTATACAGAGTGCTAGAATTTATCTCTCCTATTTTTCTACGAAATGAGCATTAAAGCATTACAACTCCAACGACAAAATAGTATCTGAACAAATGTACAATAATTTTTACAGAAAACGGTGTTTAATACCACCATAAAGTGCGTAAAATTTCTGCTTCTTATTTATATTATAAGATTAAGCTATTCTACTACAAAATTTGTTCTTGTTTGTAAATTCTATCAGCTTTTATTGTGCCATTGCATTTGTCATTCTTTATGACGCATTACGTAAAAAATTTGGAATTCACATGAAATTGTTCTAAATGGAAATTGTAATAAAAATTTTATAAGTTTAAGACGCGAGTATAATATTCTAGTTGTAATGTACATAAACTATACGCAAATTGTCTACACCTCAAAAACAATTCTGCTTTATCTTTGACTATTTGTACTACTATTAAAAGTGGGGTTAGAACAATTGCGCGGTAAATCTCTTATCATTTAGACTCACTTGGGTTCAAAGCCTTAGTGCAAGGCCATCCATATATTTAACACAGTATTAATTTACTATTTTTTATTGCAAAATGTATAAAATAACTGAACAACTTATACTAAACCGATATACATACATTATAAATACTAACATCGACTTGCCATTCGCTATTGGGAGCAAAGTGATTAACAGGGCATCATGACGAGGTAATAATGAGACATTTTACAAACTTTTAAACAAAAGTGTTAACAGAATTAAACTACACCGCAAGAGTTGCAGTGATAGCCAGACAAGTAATACAGCTTACGGAGTTGCAACTTCACCCACCACACATTAAAAAAACATATAACTTATTCTAAATATATCAATATCGGGTATTTCTGTATTTTAGAATGTCAGATTTCTTGTTAACAATATGCACAACAAATACATTTAATAAATAACTTACCGGTAAATATGACATATTCGGCAAAACCCCATTCTTTTACAAGTTTACAAACGTCACTGTCCGCCATGTTCTAAAATAATTATTGAGACTAATGTAGCACATACAAATACACTAGACACAATTTACTGATTAAATGAATGACAAAATATTTCTGTGTATAATTTCTGTAATTATTTGTTCGAGACGAGATTTCCTTCAGTGAAAAAGACTGAAAAATAAAGACATTGTCAATAAGGTTGTAATTGAATGCAGTACAATGGATTTTATACCTATAAATGATGTTTAGTGAATTAATATGTACAGAAATCAATCCGGGGAAGTTAACACATTTCTGGCTTGAATCAGTGCAATAGAGGTGGTTACTAATAGTTGTTTAACACAGTTTACTATTATGGAATCTGTAATTAGGAAAGGTAAATACAATGTAGTAATTACAGGAGATTTTAATATCAATTTTCAAAACAAGGACCAAACGAATAAAAAAATCTTCAGGATCTCTATAGCTAGGATAGCTTAAAAGCAACTATTCACGAGCCAACAAGGGTTACGACGAGATCATCGACAACAGTGGATGGGATATTGACTAACCATCTAGATTCAAAAGTGGTGTAATTGTCTCGGGTTTTCTGATCACCTCGCTCAAATAATTTCAATACCTGAAGGAATTCCGGAAGTGCCAAGGCCGAAGTATGGGCAGAAATGCACCGTTAACGCGGGTAGGTTAAACCTCCTAATGGAGAAACTTAGTATTTTAGAGTGGGTTTATTGAAAATGAATCAAATCCTAATATATGTTACCAAAAGTTTACATATGACTTACCAAGGCAATTTATGAATCGTGTCCCAGACGAATTTTTGCAGACAAAATAAACCAAATGGATTGCAGATAAAACAAAAATGTAAATAGCTGAACCAAATGTTAAATAATAGCGGAAATCTTCAAAGGTTCTGTTACCGTTATTAATGTTGTTATACTGACTTGTTTAATACATAACTCTGAATCCAAAGTACGAGAAAGACTTATGCATTGAGTTGCGCACTCAGAAACAGAGATATTATTCCAACTATATAATGAATTCAGAAAATAAATCAAAAGCAACATGGGAATCGTTTGTAAAATAACAGGAAGTAAGAAACGAAAATGTTATAGGGTGAACGATTTGAAACTGGGTAGAGTAAGTGCGTCTCGAATTTGAAACATTAGATTATATAAATGAATACCTCATAAATAAATGTAGAACAATGCGGTTAGTGAAACACCAAGAGAAATAGGGTAAGTCAGCAAAGTTCAGATTGTGTTTTCCTTTTTCCAACATCAGAATCGGAGATTTTCAATGTCATAATGGCTTTAAAGAATACGGGCTCAGTTGGCCATGATGAAATATCTGTTATTATGCTGAAGAAGTGTGCTAACCAGCTGTCACGCCCATTGACGCACCTGATAAACTCTGCTTTTGCATTCGGAGTATTTTTCTGATGATCGAAAGTTCGAATGTAAATAAAAAGGGCGAAAAACGACTGTCTAAATGATTAAAATGCCCATCTAATACTATATTAAGAAGAGGCCATATCTTTGTTATTAAATGTATCAAAAGTGTTCGAAAAGAATAATCTATATGAGGCTCTCCATCCGTATTTAATGAAAAACAACATTTTTACTCAGATGCAGAACGGTTATTCAAGGGGAGATCCGTTAACAGAGCAATGTACCAATTGGTGAGCAGAGTGTTGGAGGGTGTAAATGTGGATGGAGACACTATGGGCATTTTTATGGATTTATCCCGTGCTTTCGATAGTATCAGTTATGAAAAACTTTCATAAATTGTTTGCGGTAGGTGTTAGCAATGCCCTTAATCTAGTTAAATGTTATATGACGAATCGCAGACAACGAATAATGTCAACAGATGAAAGAACGGGAAGATACATTTTTTCTGAACCCAAGTGTTATTCAGCCTTGAGTTCCTCAGGGCTCGATACTGGGACCACTGCTGTTCCTCGTCTACATTAATGATCTTCCGAGTGTTTCAATACATCGTTCCATCTTGTTTGCTGACGACAGTTCAGTTACTGTAAACGCAAAAAAAGGTCATTATCGATGAAGTTGGGTCAACCCTAGCAACCTACGAATCCTGGTTTCAGAATAATGATTTGAAACTGAATGTTAAAAAAACAAATTTAATGTTCTTTGGATATTTCAAACAGGCACCTAGAGTAATGGCATATAAAAGCGATGAACTTACCACGGTCGATCACGTGGAATTTCTGGGAGTAACACTTGGACTGTCAATTAAATTGGAAGAATGATACCGACAATTTGTCTTCCAAAATATCGTCATTTTGATATGCCTTGCGAGTGTTGGCTGCTTCAATTGACATTGATGCTGCTCTCTGCAGTTACTATGTATGTGCATTCGAGAATTCGGTATGGTGTGGTGTTTTGGGGCGTGTCCGTCGAGGCTCCCAGAGTTTTCCGTTTGCATAAAAATGTGCCTCCGTGCTATGTTCAACCTGAAGAAAACGGAATCATGTAAAGGTGTATTCGCCGCAAACAATATAAACCTTGCCACAGCATATACATATGTGAGTGTGCTGTGTTCCTGCGAGAAAATTTTGAACTGTTCAGTGATCAAGAACTTTCACACAACTACGCGACACGTGGGGCTCTGCAAAATATCTGCAGCCACCTCAAACTACTAAGACTTTGGTAAATAGAAATGTAACAACACAAATCGTAAAGATTTATAATCACTTACCAAGTGAATTAAAAAGTAAACCACTAAGACAATTTAAAAGCATACTGCGCTCATATCTAGCTACAAAAATATTGTACAATGTTGCTGACTTTTTTAGTGTAAGTTTTATTATATGACATTTCTTGTACATTTGTTTTAATCTATGACGTGTGTTTTTACATATTAGTTAATGTGCCCATTAGTTGTTGGTTTGCTTGCTTGTATATATGACGTTTTCTACACTTATTTAAGTATTTAATGAAATAAAGTTCTATTCTATTCTATTCTATGGTTACAGATCAAAATTCATTTTATATAATATAATACATACAGGGTTTCGGCCAAGTGGGACATATGGAGAATACATGTAAAATCGGTTATCGGTGAATATTATCTCCTAATACTACTTCATTCAAAATTAAGGGCCAAATTATAACTGGGTTATGAATGAACATTTAATAAATAACTTAGTACAAATGAAAAGTCATTTTAATACAGCCAAAAATTATTATTTTTAAATCTAAATGTTCGTGAATTCTAATAAGGCTTTTAATACGTGAGTACACAAGCCTACAACACTATAAAAAGTACACATATGTACATACGTCATCATGCCATGATATTGGTTCGACCGACTCTTTCAATTCGTAACGGGGACAGTAATACTCAATTCATGCAGGCGTGTCACTCACGATTGAACTACAGTAGCGTTGAATAGTGCTGTTCCTATCAGCGCCGGTACTGGCTTCAAATCTCGCGTATATCTGTTGGTGATGTATGTATACTTCTTGTGTTTAGATTATACCTCTTAAATCCTGTTATAGGAATTTTCACATTTATTTTGTTCATATGGTTTGCATAATGTATGCATATAACGCAGCTGCGCACAGGTGGTCCCTTTTTGAAGGTAGGTACTATATAATCAAATTGGTTTTTACCCTCCAGGTAGCCATGAAATTATTTCTTCAAAATATCGCGAGCAGTGACAAATAAAGTACATCTGTCAAATCGAGTACTAAAAGTTTATTTTATATATGATAGACAAAGATTTCATGTCATTGTTTATGCAAAAATATTTACAATAAATTATATAGACACATCAAAAAAAATCGTAATTAGAGTAGGCTATGTGAATGGATTGTTACTTTAGCCACTTTCACATAATGACATTTATTCCTTGACATTTAATTTGAGGTTATAAATTTGGTTACAATAAAATGTCAAATAATAAATGTCATTATGTGGTAGTGGCTAAAGCAACGATCAAAAGCATTTTCATAGCCTACACCAATTATGTTTTTTTTCGATGGCACGTTAGTTTTCATTATCGAATCATATTTTAGAAATGGTGTAAAATTAGCAAATAGAAAATGGTCGTACTCTTTACTGCCACGTTAGAAAAATTTCGAACAGAATTTCCAAATTTTCTAGCAACTGATTCAAGAATTATGCAAAATTTTGTGAAACAAAGCCTATGTCGCGAATACCTGGTAATAGTAGACCATTAAAACGGACAGCTGAAAATATATTGAAGAACGAATAATTCAATCACCTAAGAAACCTGAAAGCTAGAAACCGAGAACGCCGAGAACAGAAAAGTTTACATGTACAAGACAATTCTTAAAAAAGGTCTGCAAACCTTGCCATACAAGTTATGCAAAGTTATTATCCATCCATTCTGGCTAAACAAAGATCTGAAAATGCCATACAAGTTTCATCACGTGCAAGAGTTATTATGAATAATGATGACATTCTTGACAAATTCCTGTTCTTGGAGTATGATATATCAAGGTATGTATTTAAATAAATAAACAGTACGTATCTGGTCAAGTGAAAAGCCACATGATATTCTTGAAACTCTCGTAAAGGGATTATTTGTCCAATATTCTTTAATAATACCATAAATGCGGAACGATATCATAATAATTTAGCATAACCTTTTTTTAATCAATTATATGTCGATAAACTGTCTGCGGAATATTTGCAGCAAGATAATACAACATCCTATAAGGCAAGGGAATGATGGGATGAAATTATTGCATGAATTTTTTGATAATTGGATAGTAGACTTTCCACCGCAATCTATTCCTCGAGATTGGATAATTATCGATCATTTTATTTAACCACATCAAAAATATAGAACATTTACAAATCGTCCTTATACAATATTGAAAAACCTTCTGAAGCAATTCGAAATGTCTGTTAGGATATTACACCATATACATAATTAATTTAAGGAATGCGTTCAATAACAGAAACGAAGAATGGTGATATTTATTTATTAAAACAACCAAATTTAATCAGTCTACTGTATAACATAACCTGCACAAATCACATACATAAACCGTTGGAAAAAGTGACGAGCACATCTTGTATAGTCTAAACGTATAAAGATACATTAATAATTTTAGCGGTGCATAAAGGTTTCCCGCAGACGTGCTGATGTAACGAGTTTCGAATTTTTCTATAGCTACATATTTTACTGAGCGCCTTCGACAGGTACAACATTCCGTCGGTATGCAAACCGAAGCGGATTGGAAAAACCGGCAGTTTTTGATATGGTAAGAAAGGGTACTACGGAGTCGTACTATATGCATAATGGAAGACCGTTCGCGTTACCTGATCGAGGAATAGTTGTGGGTATACACATGACAGATGTATCCTTCCTGTAAAATCACACGACGTCTCGAGCGGTTGTTGTCGGTAGTGCAGCGGGCATGCTTAGAATGAAATGAGCAAGAACCACTTGACCACAGTATGCAAGGACCGCGCCCTTGTGTTCATCGCTATAGCGTCGCGTATGTTCTCCTGAAGGCTACTTGGAACTGTTTGGTCGACAGGAAGGGAAGGTATACTCACTACGCAAACTGTTGTTAGAGAGTGAATTGCGAGTGCGCCGGGGATTCCATTAACTTGCGAGGACCACTGTACATGGCGCCAGTGGGTTAAGGCAAAGGGTGCATTCCGAAATCTACTGAAATAGCTGTTACTGCTTTACTGAGATCGAAGAGCAGAGATCGTTCCGTAATAGTTCAGTAAAGTAATTGAGCATATGTCGTCACGCAATTTCGGAACGATTTCAGCCATTCACCAATTCGGTTGATGTATCAGTGCTTGACAGCATATAAACTGTACTACAATGCACAGTCAACAGCGTACACATTACACATGGCCCACCCAGTTCAACCAATATCAAAATGTGAAGAATCTAATTAGATAATAGGATGTTTTCTTTCAAATAGTTGCCAGCCCGTTTATGTAGCCTTGACTTCACCTCATAACCATCAGCAGTTTCAGCAGTAACTTATGACGTCACTCTTTACTGACATGGCGCTTTGTATAGTTTCCTCGGCATGTATAAACTGATTACGGAACGCTAATTCAGTACTGTCAGCACTCTCAGCAGATTTCGAAATGCACCCAAAGCATCGGTTGGTTGCTGCGCTCCACGCGTTTGGAGACGTGGTGAGCATCGAGTCGAGCAGTGCATCCAACCACGCCATATCCATCGCCAGCAGGGTATTATGGTATGGAATGTGATTAGTGATTACACATGGTGGACGTACGTATCTACTGTGTGTGTAACACGATGACGGGTCGCCGATACGTAGATGAGGTACTACGGCCCGTTGTGCTTCCCTACGTTCGCTGACACCCATAGCTGCTATACAGGCACGACAACGCCTAACCACACCTCGCGCATATTGTATAGAACTTTGTCGAAGAACATCACTACGAATTCTCCCATGGCCAACTCGTTCTACTACTTTCATATCAAATTTCATTGCGCTAGAATCAGGTTCAGATTATACAGGATATGTTCATCACTTTTTCCAACAGTTTAAGTTATCTGTAATAACTCGCACTATCTATACTTAAACGCTAACTAACACTAACGCCACAGAGTAAGTCAACTTGCACGTTTTTAAACTTATACTGGCAATTCAGGTTTAAAGAAATATCATTACTGTAAGCACTTACGTGACACTAAAAAAATAAATAATGTTAGATATCTTTACCTTAAACTACCACATTAATTTAGAAATACATATTTCGATCTTAATAAGTTAATACCTTTCAGCATGTTTTCTCTTCGAGAACTGTTGTAGGCATACATTATGAAGTAACTCAACGATCAATCTTTGTATCCAATTTCGTGCCGTCCAATCTTTATAAAACTTTTAAATGCTATTACTTGCTTCTTCTAATTTATCAGCTAATAAAAGCGTTCATTTGATCACAGTACCATTGGCGTATTGGTGGGTTATAACATACTAAAATAAAACGCTGTAAAAGCCACTGTAAATTAAAACAGCAACGCAATTGTCTCCCCTAGCAGGAGGTAGAAATCAATTTGGCACATTTATGCTTTTATGTGGAGTCGGTCTGTGCGACAACTGAAAAAGTCGTGTTATTTTCAAATATACGTGCGTAAATGTGTTTTGTTATATACTGTGAGAGAAAGCTATGCCCAATGTTTCCACTGACAATATGCGAAACAGTAAAATAAACAAGCTGCGTATTGAAAAGGTTTTGCGTTAGGCTAATTATATTATTTCTGATATTGTAAGACAATGTTATTACATTTTAAGCAGAAAATTTATATACATAATTCAATAACATCTATACAGGGTCTCCCACGGAACCCCTTCATTAGAAGTTTCCAGGGTTCCTTACTATTTATGAATTTGAAACTTTCAGGTTAAGATTAACCCATAGCCTTCTTTTGTTCTAAAATATTTCCGATGTTGTACAACTTCCGGAAATTGCTATCAACTTTCTTAATTTAAATGGAATGCTTTTGAGTTATTGTGATTTTTTTTTAAATTGCGTTTTGCGGTGGGATGTTTGTCTTTCATTTGCTCCTCTTTAAATGCAAAACCTCGATATTTTACAAACAGCAAGTAAAACCATAAGGGTTCACAAAATACATTGCAAACCTATCACGGGTTATACAGTTAAGTAAGTAAGTTTCAAATTCATAAATAGTAAGGAACCTTATTATAGGATACCTTATAATTAGTATTCCTTCGTTTAAGAAAACGTAACAGCAAAAAAAAATTGAAAGTAATTTTTTAATATTTTCTAATCATTCTACTTATCATTGCAGACTCGTATAATAATCGTAAGTATAATCTTTTTAGAATTAACTGCAATACGTAATTCTTCCACAATTCATTCCAAAATTAGGTACGTCATCATAATTCAGGTATTTACATATGTATTTAAAAATATGTTTTTTTAGCGTATCTCCATGTATTGCTTTTTCAGATGCTGTAATTATTAAACAGATAATTTCGCTGTGCCCGCACACTATGTTGTGGGAGGCGAGGTTCCTTGCCGCAACAGCGGGATAGTTACCTTGACGTTAATTATTATAATTTTGCCAAACGCAGAAAGATCATTTCATACTACGACAGTGTGTGCACCAAATTAAATAGTATTTCAGTAGTTAAACACATACCTGGTATATATTAAATTATTCAATTATATATTTTATAATTTTTCAACCCAATTTATCCTACCTGCCGTCCACGCTGAGTATGCCAAGTTTGTTGACGCTCTCTTGTAACAGATATTCCTTCAGACTTATTAATGCATCCCACGGCCTTCGGGTTTCCATATGTGGTCTTGTTGGCGAGCCTTACTAACATGTTGTCTCCATTGTCTAAATGTTCAGATGCCTTCAAACTTCTACTGAAATACTTTGTCTATTCCTCCTTCCATCTTTAACTTCTCAGTTAACTCTACACAGGGTCAGTAACAAGTCATGCTGATCTTCTGTTGTGACAGCAAAATGAATCTTACGTCTACGTCCATCAGTTAAAGTGGACCACTCTTGATTTACCACTAGGTTTCCTACTGACGTAATAAATTACATTATTGATTCTTTTGATTACATAGTAGGGTTTTTTCCCATCAGCATTGCAGCTTAGGTGAAAACTACAACGTCACTGAAAATTAAATAATCAAACAATACCTTTTGATTGGTATCCGTTTTCGTCTTTCTTCGATATCATAGAGCTCATTCATTTGGGCACTTGCTTTGTGAGTACTGGCTCTTACTGTGCTATAAATTTCATTGATCCGCTTTCGAAAGTTGGATACAGAGTATTCCTCAACTATTACATTGGGATTGATATCAAACTTTAGATCGGATGGTAGTTGCAGTTCTGGACCAAAAATTACGTCATCTGGGCTTTGACCAGCGATTTTGTGAACTGCTGGTCTATATACCAAGAAGAGCGGAAGGAGTTGTTGTTTCTAATCACTTCGTCAACCATATAACACGCACGATAAATACTTTACAACTGTTCTATTCATGCATTCTACCATGTCATCAGACTGCAGATGCAGAGCGATAATTCTGGTTTTATCGATGTTTGTAGTGAAACAGAGCTTCAAATGGATTGCCTAACTGTTTTTAGTGTAAGTGATTGTGATGCTAATTATGTTAAAAACTGGCCATTGTTTCCTATGAGTACTATATATAAAGTACCATTTGTCTTCCACGTAGAATAAATGATAAAAAATGTAGGTGTAGCAATGTCCCGTTTCTTTCCTGATTACTCTGTATAATCGGCATTATTTTAGGTTTGTAGATCTTGAGAAAGCTAAAACGTCAAATAAAAAATATTCAATTATTTCTCTTATCAACTACGATACTGGACTTTCGCGTACACTATATGTTACCGTAATTTTTTCATGTAGTTGCAGTATTTATTATGATATGTAACAAGAAAATAGAAATAAAGTACTGTTATTATTAGATCGATGCGCTATTCATACAAATGTAGACAAAATTTGACGAAGTAAAATACGAGCCTCCGTTATGAAGTTATTTAACTCTAGAAAAGTGTTACGCTAACTAGTCTTCGGTTATAATTTCCTCTAAAGCAGACGGTATACATTCTCTGCACCTTAGGCCAACTCTGTTAGAGAGGAAGTAACCTCCTTCATTTTCAAGTACGAAATAGTGTTTTATTTGATTATATAATATCCATAAATATATTTTTTTCCTTTTCGGTATTCTTCCTAAGTGCAGAATAAGCTTTTAGCAAAATAGGCCAAAAAGTATTTCTTCTATGTGCAGTTCATGATAGAACAGACCACAAAAACTATTGGTTTCCAGTGACCTGTGTGAAGTATGTAATTTTACAGCTTATTTTGAATTGGTGGAAGTCTAAATTCTATTTAGTTATAGTATTCGAGAAAAAATCTTTTAGTTCAGTAGTTGTATATTCACATTTAAATTTGCCGCTGCTTATAACTTCGCCCCATTTCAAAGAAAGTCAGAGAGAAAGGGATATTTCTGAAAGTAATACGTCGTAAAGATATGCCGATATTGTTTTTCTTGATATACATATTTTGTTAGGATAAGTTAGGAGTAAATATTCAAAAATTTCGTTAAGAGTAGCTGCAAGAACGTTGAAAAAATTACTTAAGTTAAAGTTAAGTGCTGTATTGTACCGCATTATTTAAATAATTTCCAAGAACATAATAAAAAATTCTTGTAGATTAAGTTGAACGCAAATTTAATGTAAATCACATAATATTTCAAAAACATATACCCCGTAACACCCCACAAATGCCTTCGTCAAAAAGACACTATTGACGTAAAGTAGCGCGTTTTTTAGTTTAGCCAAATTTAACCTAATATTAGAATGTAGGTAAATAACACGAAATAGTACTTTCTATTTGTTTTTATAAAATAAGCACGTCTAAGTCAACAACGAGCTGTCCTGATTTAAAACAATGGTATGAGTCTAAGACCCCATTCCCCATTGGCTTTTATCAGATGCGTGAGAGGTCGGGATGGTGTGCAACAGGGATCAGTACTGGGCTGATTGTTGTATATAATCTACACGAACTATTCAAACGAGCAATTATAGTCACAAACCACCTAAAAAGATCTTTTCGTCTTTTTAAGTCAATTTGATGGAGTCGATAACTCACAATTAGCCGAGGTAGAATTAAGAGTCAAAATCGACCTAATTGACGAATTTGACTCAAACAGAAATTGAAACCGCAACAGAAACTATCGAGCTACAAGAACGTGAAACATCCTACTACAAACTAGTAGTACAAGCTAAACAGATAATAAACAAATATAAAGTTAAACCAGAGCAAAATGTAAACGATTTAAACAGTTCAAATAACGGTAAATCACACGTAAAATTACCTCAAATTCATTTGCCGAAATTTAACGGTAATCCAGGAAATTGGTTAGAATTTCGAGATACTTTTCAGTCATTAATCAATGAAAATGATACACTAGATAACATACAAAAGTTTCATTACCTCAGAGCTGCATTAGAAGGTAGCGCGTCACAAGTTATTCTCAACATAGAATTTTCACATCAAAACTATAAAATAGCATGGGATTTAGTTGAAAGATATGGTTATTAATAAATAATCACATGAAAGCATTGTTCAATATACAACCGATTATAAAAGAATCAGCAACTGACATTAGAAACCTAGTAGACCATATATCAAAACACCTGCGTTCATTAAAAATATTGCAACAACCCACAGAACATTGGGATACTTCATTATTCATGTTGTTACGGAGAGATTAGATGCACGTGATTGGGAAGAAAAAGAACCGATGTTTTAACATTAGATGATTTAAAAATATTTTTGAGAAATAAAGCAGATTTATTAGATACGTTAGATGCAAAAAAAGAATGAAATAACGAAATTAGTCAAGCCTAAACGTGAAGTACATACAAAAGGTAATTATTTAGCAGGTGAACAATTGTGTCCACATTGTAAAAAGGGACATTTATTTTTAATTGTCCTGATTTTTTGCAATTATCAGTTAATGCAAGAATTGATACAGTAAAGAAGTTAAAATTATGCTTAAATTGTATAAGATCAGGTCAAACAAAACATGCAAACCACCTAAAAAGATGTACAACTCTATTGAATTAGCTGATCGAAAAAGTTGCGAGGCAAGGGGTCAGCTGCCAGGGTCAGTGAGGGGGAAAATTAGGCGCAAAAAGGTAGGCAACCAACATTACTATTCTGTATGTAATTTGCATCAGAACTAGTTGTATATTTTTATTTACGAAAATAACTTTCTTTCTACTGACGGTTTATTACGATTAACGAACAATTCTATGCCAGTATTGCGAAGTTCTTCACTGGATCTCTTGGTGCAGAAGTAGAACACCAGGTGTTTTAGTTAAGACTTGTTTGGTGTTTAATGGGTTAAAGTGTTTTAGTTAAAACTTGTTTGGTGTTTACTGGGTTAAAGTGTTTAGTGTTCTATGCCAGTATGTTTTATGTGTTTATTAACAAATAAAAGCATAGGTATAAAATTGTGCGGAAACCGATCACTAACTGTTCGTCGAGAGAAAAAACCCATTATATTTCCATACAACGACGTAAACACACGAGACTTAGACAAAAATGGATGAACGAATATAATCGCGCATGTGCTTTGGAAAGTTTTAGAAAACTGGATATAAAAATTATTTCTTGTCGCTATCGGCGCTGTTTTGACTTGCAACCCACTAAGCAAAGACGCCGTTCCGTCTCCAGGCATTCTCCCTCCCTCCCCTCCCTGTCCCCCTCTATAACCAAAGTCGTTAGTATTTGAGTTGAACATCTATTCTTAGTGATTTGTGACTACAGTACTGCCAAGATCATTACTATGCTGATGATACTTTTCTGCACTTTGTATTTGACTCTGCGGATATTTAAGAATAAAAATCGAAAAAAGGTTTTCGATATTTTTTCGATAAGGATTTCGGACTCCGCATTGAGCGTAGCTACCCATGTTAGCATGCACTCTTACCACAACGCCAAATCAGCGACTTAAGTTCCAACTTAATTTAAATAACATATTGTTTCAGTTCCATAAACAATTGTAAATAGCATGTGTAAATAAACTCGAGAAATCTATGAACTTGTATGTAATAATATTGTAAATAATTCTATCAACAAAATGGCTCAACATGAAGCATACTCTTTGATTGCTTCAATAAAGTAACGTGAAACCCCTCGAACAAAATACAAACGTCGAAATTAAAATGCGGCGAAGCAAATTTGGTTATTCAACAAACCAGCAAATGTACTAAAAACATATTCCGAGAACTTGCTGAAAGTTCACCGAGTTATCTTTGCCAAATTACACAGACTACCCGCTCCTCGCCCGTTCCCTCGTCGTCAAAGATTCACGAATCGGCCAAAGGGCGCTTCAGTCCACGTCTTTCAAATAAAATTAAAAAACTTTTAGGAGTGATTACCGTACGAAGACAAAACCGACTTTAATGAACCGCTTCCGGGACATTTATCGGCTTGACGCCATAGGAGAAGAAAAAAGTAATCGGGATGCTGTCAGAATAAGCTGTTTAAATTAAATCAGTGTCGTCTTCGTCGTCGGAAACAATTTATAAATTAAAATAAGGTATTACTGTTGTTTTATGTTTAAATAACAAGAATACTTGGATGTCAATAGAAAAATTACAATTACCAAATTACAACCAGAACATAATAAGCGTGTAGAAAATGATACATACGTGTAATGTATATTTCATACGTCTTTGGTATATGATGAGCACATGCACTGCATTTAACCGCCACTACGTTTAAAAGTAAAAAAAGTAAATTTATTAGCCATCATAGCGACATTAGCAACATTTTTTTTTGGGTTTAGTACTACTTAAGACTACCCTTACAAGATTGTAAATATTTAAGTAGCTTAATAAATAAAAAATAAGAGGAAGTATAAACTTGCATTAAAATCTAATGCAACTCCTTAAATATGATGAATTCAATTAAATTATTATTTCATTTTAAATTGTTATAAATGTTAGTAAAATTTTAAGATTGTTCTAGTAGCAGTATTTTGTGATCTTTTATGTTTAGGTGTCTTTGTATGGCTAGTTATAAATCGTTTTCCGCTTCATATGTTTATAGGTTTTTTTTTTTGATAAAATATTTTCATTGCATTCAACATATTGATTTAAATGTCGAAATTTAAAATCTGACATGTCTGTTTTTTTGTTTACACAATTATTTACTAAATATTTTGCATATGTGAGGTTGAGTAGAAGTACTGGTTGTACAACGCTAAGATCCGAAAAGGGGGGAAAGATCATGGGATTGTAAAAATGATTGTTTTATTTTCAACGGCTGCCATCCTATTATCTTTCCCCCCTTTCTGGATATTTTGCATATGTTTTCAACTTTCAAATTTGACAAAATTGTTTGCATTTTTTTTAGAAATACCTTCTGGTTAGAAAAACAATTAAGCCTATGTAAGTTTATTAGATTGTTCCTTGGTTTAAAAATGTTAAGTTTTATTATACAGTGCAACCCATTTAACAGTATGGTACTATAGTAAAACTAAAATTCCTATAGAAATTTTTATTTACATATTGACAATTAAAATTTTACAGGTTAGGTTTATATTATCACGACTATGTAAAGTGAAATTCACATCAATGCAATTTTTCGCATTCTGATTTAGGAATTCGAAAAGACGCTGCGATTTTTACAAATTGCATGACCGATTCACGTTATGCATAATGCACATGCAATTCTAACAGTCAATGTTGACGTTTTGTATGCAGTGCCAACGTACATGATATAGTATTTAAACAATCGCATGCAACTTTTATATAAAATAGAAGTTCTAATCCATGCAATTTTCTCCCCGCAACAAGTTGTACGAAGGAATTGTATAGTCTGAATGCTAAATTGCATGAGACTTTTATCCAAATAAGAATTGCTGCGAGAAATTGCATAAGTGTGAATTCGCCTTTACGGAAAATTAATTACAATAAATGTCGAAAGTGGTTTCCGTTATTACCTAAACATACAGGAATAGTAAGAGGTCATCTTAAATACGGCTTTTCATGTATAACAGCAGAATTCTAGATGCACGTTGCCATATCGTACCGATCATGCTACGAGAATCGTGCGCCTGCGTCATTTGCCTTCACAACGCTCCGCTCGGCATTTAACAGAATGTTCTCGCGGAAAAACGAAATAATTGACAGTAGCGAAGACACACTCTCAATACGAGCTAGATTAATACTGCCGCACTATTAACTAGTAATAGGTTTGTTTTGGTTCAGAAGTCAGGATTAATGACAGAACTGCGCAGAATATTGTAATTCTAGACTAATCCTGAATTCTTAATAACAAATACACTAAGTTTTATTTTTAGCAGCCTAGTAATATAACCTAGGGAATTTTATCTAAACTTAGTAACTAAACAGCAGCTGTCACTCATGTCGATGAACGATGACAGGAGCGATGACAGCACTCAGATCAGTCTAGACTGTGTATACACTCACGGCGCATGCTTGGGATTATTTATTCAGAATCAATACCTATTCTAGAGCAAGAACTGCTAGGACTAATCTAGGACGGTTCTGAACTAATTCAGAAAATCAACCAAAACAGAGAATCGGGAATGGATAGTCAGTTCTGAAAAAACCAAAACACAATTTTGCAGTTACGCCTGTGTGTAGTAATCCTAGAACCGTCCAGAATGCGAAACCAAAACAAACCTAATACTTGTAGTTTGGTGGGGGCATATCGAAGAAAGACTGCGTGCAAAAGCGCAGGGTAGGGGGTGTGGTTTGTCTTTGCTACATACGATGCAATACTGGCAACTGCGACGTGTTTTTATACATAGGTTTACGTGCCGATTATAAGTGTTCTCTTTCCGAACGTGTATGTTTACTCTGCGTTTTAAATTTTCAAATATATTTTGCAGTTCTTCTATGGTGATATTATTTATTTCTTCTCGTATAGCTGCTTGAAGTTCCTCTAATCTAATCTATTTCTGAAGACTTTATTTTTAAATTGCCAAACAAATAAAAATCTAATGGTGTCAGAGGTGGAGAGAGTGGAGGCCATAAGTTTTGGCTTGTCTATCCATCATAAAAAAATTGTCTGAGATGTACCTGCGTAGCTCTAGCTCTGTGTGCGGGGGCATTATCTTGTTGAAAGAAATCTTGTCGTAGCTCATCATCGTGTAGTTGTGGTTTGAATTAATATGGCACGGTATCGTTCAGCTGTAATGGTTTCATGGAAAAATATCTCAATCTGCTGGCAAGATTTCTTTTTGCAAATGCAATGTCCTGCTTCGAAACGATGAATTTATAACATGCCTGTGCATTTCAGTGCATCGTAATGAACATCAAAATATGGGAACGCCTCAGTGAGTTGCTCGATACAACTCGATAGAGAATAATTCCAATTCCCATCATCATCTCGCGTACCACTTCTGTAATGTGCCTTTAAAATAAGGGCATCATGCTCCGGTGTAAACACCATTATGATAAAACCTGTAGCAACAATTTTTGTTTGCATTGTCATTACAATTAATGTGCTACAAACTTATCAAGCACAGACGGTATTATTTCCTGGTAGTAAACTTTTATGACAATTAACGAAAATGCAGGAATAAAATAAAGATGAAAACAACGAGGTAAACAGAGGCGTATAAAAACTATCAAATATCGACTTTGCGACTTTCTGGTTAGACAGCTTAGGCATATTTGTAGTTGACCAACATATTATTTACGTCATCTCACGTCAGAGGTCACGTCGGTTTTAATCCTAAATGACAATGTATATTTATATAGATCTGAAGAAGGAGTAAATAAAATCCGAAACGTCACGTAGGAAACTACTGTTTTACATTTAAATTTAAAAAAGAGGAAATAAGCCATATTCTGTACTAGTTGCAGTAATTTCAAGTCTATATATGTAAAGGACTGTGGTCCAACTGATACTTCAACACATAGCCTAAATAACTGAAATTTGGAGACAATATTGATTTTAAAGTGCATACATCATTTAAAAGCGTTTGTATGGTTAAATTTACTGGAAACTTGATATTAATGTTTCTTGACGCAATTTATGAAAACGTTTCTGTTTCAGTGTTTTTGTTTTAATTGAGCGCCTAGGAGGGTGACAGAGGCTGCCAAAGCTTGTGTAGTAAATGATATATCTATGGACGAATTTGTTGAATTTTGTACGAATGCTCGTTGACATAACTAATGAAACACGTATTTCAGCGTATTTCAAAATTCAACCTCTGGAAGAATGGCAAAGCTTGTATGGAAAATAATGTTTTCATGGTGTACACTGGTTACACAGTTTGTTCTCTTATACATGAACAATGAACGTGACAATATGTAAATTTGATTTAAATGAAGAAAACTAAAACTGTATCTTATTATACTAAAAGTAGTATATATTTTATATAAACATGGCTTTGAACTGCTTTATCTCTTATGTATGTTATATATTGTCTTTGGGTTTTAAACAATATCTTCTGTACACCATGTGTGCTTTTTAACACAATCTTACTATTTTTTGTGGTAGGTAAATATTTTCATAGCTTTCCTGGCGTTATCTCACCGTAAGTAATGTTGCAGTGGTGATTGCGTCTATAGTCGTCGTGCCATAAGTCATTCTTAAGTAGACTTAAACTCGCACTTCATTTTTGCTAGCCAGTCTTTTTACAAAAAACTACGAATCATTATTTTTATTATTATATTTATTTTTTTTATTTTATTTTAGTTTAATTCAACCGTTTACCAGTTATAACTTAACTGTTACAGCTATTCATACGTAAATTACTAGAGATAACAAAATAGGCAAGCAATTAATACTCCTAGTACAGTTGCTTAACTGTTTGATGTGTAAAATAGTTACCGACTATTGAGTGGAGGTCTATGATAGCCAGCGTTTGTAAACATGTGTAATATATTGATACATATACTTATAGGGTAGCAAACATGCATTCGTCCAACGCTAGTCAACATTTTATGATTATTTTTAGGAGCAGTTGAAATAACGGTATTTTTTTACGTTTCTTGCTTTTACATATACTATAACAGCTATAGCTATTATAGTAGTATTAGTTGGAAGTCAACGAAACATATGTTTATTATGTATACGTTAAATACGATTCAAATAACTACAGGCTAGTTTTTTTTTAAGTTACAACAAAGTTAGTGAGAGAACAAGAATCTGTTATATAAATTCTCATGACTTATCTCTTTCTGTATTCGTGTGTGCAATGCTGTCCACTGCAGACATTGGCTGGTCTATGCTATTAGAACTACTTGATCTAGTCCAAACGAGATAAACTCGAGGTATAATAACGAGATTTACTACTAGACCGCAATGGCTTTTCATTAAACATTAATAATAATTTAGAAGTGCTACAATTTTAAGTGTAATGCTGTTAACGATATTGGGGAAGCACTTGAACAAAAAGTTGTAACAAAATATTGTTTGTTATTTTAGTAATTTTGTTTTCGCCATAAACTTCTCAGGACTTTATTATATAATAGATGGTGTCGGATGATACTGTCTCTTTTAAAACAATTTTATAAATAAATAAGACAGTGAAAGCAGCATTTATGTATCATGTAATAGCGTTTTATTTTAAAATACTGCAAATATTTGAATGTAACATTTCTGCGGAAATTGCCAAATATTGGTTAACCGATTTTTCCTCAAACTAGTTTTATTAAAATCGTTAAAAGGTTTTCAACCGAAATCAGTTTTAAAAATCGATTTAAAACCGGTTTTAAGGGCCGATTTTACACTCAATATTTGAAACCGGCTTTAAAATAGTAACTATGTTTATGCATTTGTCGATAAACTGAAGCTAGTAGTCAGCAAATAGTTTTTCGAAATGGAATATAAGCAAACTTCAGTTACTTACTATGTGAAGTGTATTAATCGTTTAAATTAACTTTTAAGTCATTATTATTTCTTGGAAGGCATATATGTACATAAATATAGCGCTATTTATAATAAACTCTCAATGATTTCTTGGAAGGCATATACATAAATATAGCGCTATTTATAATAAACACTCAATGATTTTTAAAATCGGTTGTTCAATTACGATTTCGGTATTGATAGCGATTAATCGTTAAACACAAAATTGGTTTGCATAAAACTGGTTAATATGTAACCTTTTCGTTTTATAAATTGTTACGTTTAAGATTTACGAAACACTAAAGAAGTTTACGACGAAAAGATCTCGTAGAGTTGAATCATAAACAAAAATAAAACTGTCGGTATAAAAAGTGTTACCTAAAGCTAAATTTGCGTTATACATACATATATCAGTAAATGTATCACCTGGTTTTGCTAACAAAATATTACGTTTGTGCAATATGCTCTGCTTAAATTGATACGATACCGAACATGCCCAATCAAAATGTATAGTACCTACTTGAGAACTAGATATTTCTAAATCTGAGAGAATAATAATAGTTAGCTCTTTGTTTCAGAATTTCATAAGACTCAAACAATAACCTCCACGTGGCAGTTGGTGAGTACATTTTACACTTAATACATTGTTTGTTTTACACCAAAAAATATTTTCTAGACGATGAGATACTGTATCTATGTAGAACACTTTTTTTTTTTAACTAAAACACCGACGCGTTTCAACAGCTGTCATTATCAAGGCGATAATAAAACTGAACTTAGTTTTATTTATTATTTATATTTAGTTAAAACCTTTTTTGGCGTTTAGTGGGTTAAAGTGTTTAGTGTTCTAGTTCTGCACCAAGAGATCCAGTGAAGAACTTTGTATCTATGTATGTATATGAATAGAAAAACGAGTACTTGATCAATTGCTTTACTTCAATTGATACTTACACAATTATACCGAATTGCCGTTATATTCAAATGGCTTTGTGACAGCATCATATCGCCTTTGATAATGCCGCGCTGTTAATCACTTTGCTCCCAACAGCGAATGGTAAGTCGATCCGGATGTCAACTCTCTGAAAGTATGTGACCGTCCCTCCAGAGAATTGATACCCGGCTCCTATCGTCCCGGCACAACGATAGTCAGCCGTCTAACCACTGCGGCTATCGACCCGTTATTTTGCACCTTATACTTCCTGTTTTCAGTGACAACTCGTTTATTTTTGTTGAACGATTTTTTAAATATATAATTTTCTAAATTAGGTTAGCACATAATTAAATAATATTGTTAAAATAATTTCAAAGAAACAAATGTATATTGTATGGACATACATACATTAATTGACGTATGAGGTTAATCGGATTGAATATTTTGACGTTATTCGGATCACTACTGCTAGTATAAAATCAAGTTCTTTATTAATTTTTTTTGTAGATGATGCTCACATATAATCGCAAGTTAACTATCAAATCATCCAAGAAACGATGATTGCGGCTATTCTGAAAGTAAAGTCTGAAAAAATAACTATACGTCAAGCAGCTGCTTGTTATGAGATTTCATATACAACCTTACAGAGACGACTTGGTTTTGCTGGAAAAATTATTAAAGAACCTGGCGAACATTATAGAAGTAATAAGTGAAAAGAAGTTTTCTAGCTGTTTAATTTATCTGACTAATAAAGAATGTAGTATTATCCCGAGGAACATAGGAAAACATCCCTCTCATTTTGCTATTCGACATAATTTAAAACATAATTTTAATTCCACTGCTGAAATGATAGGGAGGACTGGTTTCATAGATATACACTTCGAAATAAAAATATTGCTATAATAAAGCCAGAAAGTTTGTCTAGAGCAAGGACTAATAGTATGCCAACTATGTTGGCATTGATGGTATTTCAATCAAAATGATTAAACGTTGTTGCCCCTACCACATACCATACATTGCCCACATTATAAATGTATGCTTGGCTGAAGGCGTTTTCCCCCAATGCTGGAAGCATGCGGTGGTGTTTCCTTTGCCGAAGTGCAGTGATGCCCGTGCATATAGCGATTTGAGACCAATAAGCATTTTACCGGCCCTATCAAAAATTCTCGAGAGAGTTATTTTTCGACAAACGAGACTTACGTGGAACGTCGCTGCCTGCTCTGACCAACTCAGTCTGGATTCCGCAGGAATCACAGCTGCGATACCGCCTTCACCAAAATAACTGATGATATTCTAACCGCTAGAGATGCGGGACATATAACCGTGCTTGTACTGCTGGATTTTAGCAAGGCTTTCGATATGGTTGACCACGGGATCTTAAAATCCATTTTGTCGTCGTGCGGCTTCGGCCAATCTGCATTAAATCTACTTACTAGCTTCTTAAGTAATCGCTGCCAAAGTGTACAGATTGGACCTAATAGATCACAGCCATTACCCTTGCACAGAGGTGCAGCCCAAGGTTCGATGCTCGGCCCCCTGCTCTACTCGCTATGCGCGCGTAACATTGGTGAAGGAGTCCGCTTTTGTTCGATTCACACGATACGCAAATCTATTTATCATTTCATTCTAGTGATTGGGAGCAGGCCGCATTCAGGCTAAACTCTGACCTCTATTCCATCCTGCAGTTCTCCGGGGAGCATGGACTTGTGGTCAACCCGTCGAAAACCCAGGCCTTGCTATTTGGTAACCCTGCTGTATGTTATTACTTGCGGAATAATATGCTACTTTACCTGGGAACTCACCTTGTATCATTTTCAGATTCAGCAAGAAGTCTGGGCCTTGTTTTGGACAACAGTTTTAGATATCGTATCCAAATTTCAAATTATATCAAGAGTGCATATATGCACTTAAAAAAACTTTACCCTTTTAGATCAGCTCTCAACAAGAAAACTAAGATTTCATTGTGTGATGCTCTAGTATTATCGAGATTTTCTTATTGCTCTAGTATCTATCACACCGCTATTGACAAGTATACCGAACAAAGAATACAGAAAGTCCAAACCTCTTGCATGAGATTCATCTTCGGATTGCGAAAATTTGATCATATATCGCATAAATTACGGGAAACTGGGTGGCTTAATATGTATGGAAGACGTGAATTGCGAAGTTTGTGCTTTTTTCACAAAATTCTTACGGAGAGGACTGCACCTTATTTATATAATAAAATAAGATATCGATCTGACATCCATAACATCACGACTCGCTTTCGGGGGCTCATATCCCCTCCGCCACGTAAAACCTCTTTGTTTCAACGATCTTTCAGTTATACAATATTCGCCAAATATAATAGGTTAATCGATTCACTTACTGTATTACCTTTAGCCAAATTTAAGCGCGCAACTGACTATGCTCTTTGGTTGACAGCATTTCTTTCTTTCTTTCTTTCTTTATTTACTATGCTTTCTATTTCGCTTCCGCTCTATTACGTACCAATCTTGGATGAAATGTAGACCGATTAAGTAACTTGTGGGCGGGGATTCGATCACAGCATTAATTTGTGTATCAATATTAGAATCTAGCCATTTTGTTTAATCAACTTTATGCATTACATGGTTTAGGTGTAAGATCAGTGATAAACTGAACCTCGCCATGAGATTGCAAATAAATACATACGATCGAGATCTATTGTTTCTGTACTTTTCTGTATTACTTACATTTGTTATTTGCAATAAAGACTCTATTATTATTATTATTATTATTATTATTATTATTATTATTATTATTATTATTATTATTATTATTATTATAAATTGACTCGATTGACTCGAACAGGTGACGTTGTTACAAAAACCACTATCTTGAACATTGATCCTATCACTTGTTACATATAATTGCAAGAAAGCAACTGTCAGCGTCCTTCACTTTTATGCGATGTATTTATATACGTGGATTTGACTAGAATGACGGTTAACTGCTTCTCCACACATCGCTACATTATTAATCCGATTTAACGAAATAAAAAATTGAAAAAATGTTTCTTCAAGCACTGCAAAATGTTAATTTTCTTTGGCGTTATCTTGAATATCTTTACTTGACTGAAAGAACACTGCTAAGAATACAAAAAATGAAATAACCATTCTATCAAATTTGTTGCTAATATAAAAAATTACGGCATGTTTTCTAATTTATTGTATTTGATTTCCAGCTACCGTGCAACCAACTCATTAGCAACAGATATAGTAGACTTCTTAGAGAGTAGTGTCGCAATATAGACATCTACTGACGAATGAAGAATATTTCTGTAAACGATAATGAACCTGTAGCCTGAAGTAAAGATACGTATATTCTATGAGTATGGAGTATTCCATTAAAATAGCAATTAATAGTGTTAATCTACTGCAAAAATGTCGTTTAAACCAAAATTTGTCTCTTCTTCAAAGAAATGTATGTACTGTAACTGACACCTTGAAAGTAAGTACTATATGATCAAGAAATTAATGGCCTAATACTAGCGCCAACTATACAAAAAACGTCGAATTTTAAAACGAAATTTGCTAGCAATTAACATTGTCTGGATTTGAGTGTTAATATTTCTATTCGGCTGTATAGTAAAAATTCTGTATGGTCAAAAACCAAAATTTGTCTGAGTATTCATTGTCAACTGAAATGTATGTCTGTGATAAATGACACCTTGAAAGTAAGTACTAGCGTATGCTTAAAATTCAATGGCCTATTAAAAGTATTATACAAACGGAACGGAATTTTAAAACGAAATTTGCAGTTGGATATGGTTGAGTATGAACTATCACGTGAAAATATTTTCGGATAAATATCACTTCCGGTTAACCGGAAGTATGCATCAACTTCGATTTTTTAAATAGCATGCTATAAAGTAAATTACAAATTCAGCTTCTATGATAAATTCTACACATATTTCATGTATCATATCCTATACCTAAATACCATTCTTTCTGAGTTATTCGCAATTAAAGAAAAAAGTGACAGATACCGATCTCATTTTATAGTGATATTACGTCACCCGTTGGAGTCAAAGAGATGAATGAAATTTTGCATACGCACAGCTGATATTGTGTAGTTACACAAGATTTGAAGTTCTTCTCTGTAACATTATATAGGGCGTTTAAAAACTTAGTTGCTAGTTCAACCTGCAGAAAGTAGATTTTTTTAATGGAAAGGCATATATTTTATTAGATAATCTAATTCTACCAAAAATTCTCTTTTAATTCGTATTGGATGTTCCTATACCTAAAATGGAAGGTGAATAAGTTATAACGATTTAATTAACCTTCGTACCTAAAATGCTCAGATATGTCAATTTACTGAAACAAGCTTTTTTTAATAACATTTTTTTAACTAGCATATTGGATACTTTTGTCATCTCCTGTATTGCTATCTGATATGTAACTGTAGTTGTATTCAATTTGCAAAGAATCAAATTTCCTGGTTCAGTGAAAACATTCGGTTTGCAAGAAAAAGAGAAACATGTAGCGGATTTAGATGAATGTAACGACTATACTGAAACTTTACTTTCAGCAGCATTGAAAGTAATACGATGTATAACAGTTTTTTCAGAAGTTAATGTGATTTGGTTACTAAATCTTCAGTTGACATTAAAAAAAGGCATCAATGTGATAAGTTCTCGTAACAGCAACTGCTTCTGCTTCCCAGCTATTCTTCAATGTAATCAATAGAAACGTTACTGTATGCGATTTCTTCCACTTCCATATTTATCATATGTCATAATCCGATTTGAGAAACGGTTTTGAAGACTGCTTCTTAACTGTGTTTCCAATACCATCACAAACTTCTTTACATGTGCAGTGTCAAAAAGAGACACTCTACTTAAGTGCTTTGTCTTTATGGTAGTTGCACAGATTGGCAAAGCTCATCTGATTTTTGCATTCTCAAATGAGCAAAAAAACTTTTTTGGAAAATCTAGACAGATACTGAGATTCTGAGATAAGAGCTCAACTTATATGTTTTAATTCATTATTATACGTATAGTACACTACAAATGAATAAGCAGTTGCCACTAAGTTGTTCCAGTGAGATGCTTCAGCTTCGACTTGTACAATATGTGGATAGTAATCGTATATTGCTTGAAACAATTCTTTTGGAGATGAAATCACGTTTTCAACTGGAGTTAGCTAAAAATTAATTTCAAATGAACAGTGATTACTGACACCCACTGCTTGTAACTGATTTTATGAATTTATTCTTCAAGACAAGTCAATAAGGCTTCCTTGAAACCTCAATCACATTCATGTAAAACAGACATTAGTATTAGAACATATTAGAACGTTACACATAACCACACAGAATTAATTAGTGATGCTGATATGTTTTTAAAGGCATATCATTTTTCTGAAGAGTTTTTTTGTTTAAATTAACACCAGCAGTCATAAATTTTATATTCTGATGCGATATACACACGCACACTGAGTGGGTCCCACCAGCTCCTACTATAATTCAGTTCCTTGGTCGTAATACCTAACATTTTGAAAATTCAATCCTTCCAGAGGCATACTTTAACGTGAAAAGTTGCTAAACGGCTCTAAGATTACCAATAATTAAACATTTTTGGATGTGCAATCTACAACTATTCTTGTCTTTGATTGAAACATAGTCCTTCTTCCCTAGCATGTAGGACATCAAAAAATAAGACATCTCTATTTTATTTTAATTGCTTTTTTTCGGAGTAAGGGAGGAAAACGAGGTCCTAAGTTACCCCTCGAAACATATTTTTGGCAATATTTCAAGAACGACCCCCTGCTGATGGATTCATATCAATAACACTGTCCACTTAGCGTATTGTGTCTATCGGACATCTTCGGCTAAGAACGAGGCCACAGGGGATGCAATACAGATCGAACGTGCATATAACGTGTATAAGTATAATCTTAAATCTCGATATGTGTATTTACCTGGTAGCGGTAGAATATAGAACTTTATTAGATCCTACTTTTATACCGTATGATGGCCAGTTTTCCTTTATTATTTCAGAGGCATATTCTTTTAGTTATCGTTAGTCTTCCAGACTTTTATTAGAGATAATTTTTAGTGTATAATATAACAACATACTCATTTGAATATTAAAATAATACTCATTTTATTGAGAAATTAATTTATTTTATTTAATTTATTAATGGACAAATCTCACAAGAAATCCGTTCCAACAAGGATCTTTTTTATAGTAAAATCAAACAACTGATATATTGTTAATACAAAAATCGTTAGCGTAAACGAAATAAAAATAAATTTCAATGTACAATAATATGAAATTCTTGCAAAAAAAAATTTCTGAACAAAATTGAATAATCAAATCACACAACAATACACATATAATACAATAAGAAAATTTTACCAAATGAAAATACATTTTCAACAAAAATGAATAATACAAATATAGCAATATATAGAGTTCACGATATTTTTGCAATAATTTGCCACCAAGCAGCAAACATTATGAACAGCCACTTGAAGATTAGCGACCGCTCTTATATTTGCTGTGAGTGTGCTACAAGACTTTTCTAATAATTCAGATATCTATTAAAGAAATTATTATTTTATTGTATTATATTTCCGTACAATAATCAAAAGTAAATTCAATTATTTACTAATATCTCAATTAGGTTCCACCACCTTAAACAAAGAAGAAACCGATTTGCTCCGATTTATTTAATCCGCATTAAGGAAATGTTTGAAAATTTAAATTAAATTTCTAATAATCAGGTATACATTCAATGATTTTAGAGATTAAGGATTATTATGTTATAATATTATATTTTATAATGACAAAGTAGATATTAACGAAAGCAGGTTTATTGTCCAACTGCGTTATCATCTATCTATTCTATTTAAATTAACCCATAATTACAAAATATTGCATTTTGTAATTAGTAATATGTTTTACCGCTAGTAGATAAGTAGGTACACATATCGAGATTTAAAATTATAATTATACACTTCGATCTGTATTGTATCCCCTGTGGCCTCTTTCTTAGCCGAAGATATCCGATGAACACAATGCGCTAAGTGGAAAGTGTTCTTGATATGAATCCATCAGCAGGGAGAGACATTACTTTAAAAACAGAGTGTACTTTAGGTAATACTACTTACTACACAAATGTCTTTTACAACTCTCATACCTTATTACTGCCGGTGTGTCACAAATATTACAATGTTCTGGCTGTGTGTTGCGGAAAGAGAAATTCACTGGTGTTTCAAAGCTTATCGGGCATTCTTGTACAAAAACCACTTTTGCACCAA
>CM043017.1:82194541-82302025 GCA_023690525.1 Holotrichia oblita | reverse complement strand
ATCAAATTGCAATGCCTGCAATTTAATAAATTTTCTGATGATCTTCTGCACACCCATACGAGATATAGGAACATCCGAATACTTTTGATGAAATTTATCAAAGACATACCTATAGCTATTTTCTCCTGTTCCTGTATCTGATTTGACAGGACTGTCATATAAGTAGAGAACATAACTAGATAAGTTGCATTATCGCATAAATTTTCTTTTTTTATCGTTTCTGCCAAAAGTATTGAAGTTATTAAACATAACTCACTTGAAATCGTTGTTTTAAAACAAGCGGATTTTTTTATAAAGAATACATTTATTTGAAAAAGTTAAAGATAAACCTTGTAAAACCCAATCCGTGGACATACCGTATATGAATATAATATCAGGTGCTTAATAATGATTTAATCTGACAGAATGTAATAAATTTTTTATAGCACCACACTGATTTCGATCGCGACAATTAACATTAGAGTTCTAGGCGGCAATCACTTATGATGTAATCATAAAAATTAGGCATGGATGATATATCGATAAATATCAAGAATTGATATCTAAATATTGTAATAGCGCCCCTAATAAAAATTGTTTGTTAAATCAAGTACCAAGCACTTAATTAATTATTAACATTAATTGCTAACTAATAATATCGAAGGCTTCACGGTCCAAGTCTATTATGAGGGCTTCCGAATTTCGACGGCGTCATAGTAGTTCAAATATATAAGATTAGGAACCGTGATAGCTGATTCTGGTATTCCACAATCTATATGGCTAAAATTATACTATTTTGCGTCATTATACTATTAGCTGTCAAAATATCGAGACATTTCACAGTAAAAAAATAAATTACCTGTATATTATTGCTTATTATAAATCCTCAGTTAATTTAGAATATATTTATATATTATATATTATCGGGGAAAAATTGAACAAAAGAATGAAACTACAATAATCTTTTCATTGTAATAAAATAAAATAAAATAAATAGTAGTTTACCAGAAAAACTGTTTAAGAAAGTCAATTGCAATTACAATGCTACGAATTGATCTTTCGCTGTTATTATGTAGTACCTACGGCAAATTTGGAAATTCAAGTTAGCGAATCTTGTTGTACGTTAAGCAAAATAAAGAAAAAAAATTATAGCTTTTTCACACGATCCATTTTTGGCAAATTTTCACAATATCAGAGTGCTCAAAATTGTGCAAAATTCTGTGGGTTATTGGGTTAGAAATAGAATCGCCCTCAAGAAATGCTTGATTAAAGATGTTAATTGCTTCTCGAAAGGATCAACGCCTTTCCTTAAATTTTACTATCATAAGCAACGTTATAAGTTCTTATTCTGTTAACTTGTACCATAGCATTTTTCTGAATATAGTAACATTTGTATCGAAATATTAGCAGTGAACTAGTAGCGATACAAATAACTGTAAAAGCGTCAAAACGAACAAGTATTAGATATCAGGACAAAAACAAATGTCATTCGAGCAATAATAGAGCGTGTTCAGCGTACTAATTGCACACAAGAAATTTGTCCGCTTAACGTGAGCAATAAAATAAATGTTTCGAATAAAGTATATTCTGTTTTTATAATGAATTGTCAATATTTCTAAAACAGTTGAATTTAAACATAAGATGATATAATAAAAAAATATTCTCAATTAGTTGAGGATTTATAATAATCTATAATATACAGTGTTTCATTAAAAAATGGT
This sequence comes from Holotrichia oblita, assembly GCA_023690525.1. NCBI lineage: Eukaryota > Metazoa > Arthropoda > Insecta > Coleoptera > Scarabaeidae > Holotrichia > Holotrichia oblita. The sequence continues at coordinate 82,300,325 of CM043017.1, read as the reverse complement.
AAATGTTACGATATTTTGAAAGCTGATAACGTGTGAGTGACGTAATCTACTATACTACGGAAGTGTAAACCACGCTAGAGGCAAAACCTTCAAAGGTGTTTAAATCTGTCTACTTGCTGATATTTCAGGGTTACGGTTTATTATTTTCAAATAATAACTTATATATTTTTGAGTTCAATTGCATACCGCGTTCAAAATTAGGTACGGTGCGTATTTACTTCTCTATTAGAATTGATTAAGCTATGGAAATTATAATGAATAAATAAATACAAAAAAGTAATTGTTTAATAATGATCTCAAACTGTAGACTGTAAGACCAAGAATGTCAACGAAAACTCTATTGCGAAGTAATGAAAATTTTCGTACAGATTTACTTTTGGTTGTCTTTCGCAAAAATGACCCAAAGAAAATGCATTTACTGCTAAATGTTTAAATTTTTGGTATGCATTGGTCGATTTGAATATATTTTTCCTTGGCAGGTCCGTCGATAATCTTAGCATATTCACCATAGGTAATTGCTATATTTTATTCCATATTTCAATTTTGGTTACATAAGGTTTACAATTAATACTACATAGGGTACTTAGAAACTTAATTGTTCCCGAATAAGTTCAGTAAGATATTTTTTTAAGGGAAAGACGTTTTCTTTTTATTCTAAACAATTATCTTGTAACGTGTATTAGGTATTTCTAATGAATTATAGTTTATAATTAAAATGGACAAATACATCAATTTACGGGAGCAAGCAGGCTTAGCTTGTTTAGTTAGCATATTCTTAACTTTTATAATGTAAGGTGTAATAAATATACATTTATTTATTACACATGGTGCGTGTAATGATAATACATCAAAATACAAATTACACTGTCAAGCTTTATGAACAACGCATGCGCAAATTTTTTTATGAAAGGTCTGAAATAATAAATTAGGCAAAATTCAAATACATAGTAAGAAAACATAGAAACGCAACATAAATAAGTATATTTTTTTTTTTATTTGTATTATATTCAGATGGTTTGATGCGGCCACCATTTTTATTGAGGCACTCTATAAGCCAACTATGTACTCCTATAGCTGTTACTCTTGAATGGTATTTCGTGTTAGTTGCCTGAAAGATTCGCATATTGGAAGTATTTATTCTTCTTTTGTATTAATTTAGATTGTGTGGGAGACCTTTACATCTACATGATAAAAAAACAAACGCATGCCGTTAGAACGGATATTCTTACAGTTTCTAAAACATTTCTGTCGACATATTGGCAATTTCATGGTTAGAATGTGGTGGACTACCATCCATCTAATACTAAATATGGTGTAGCAATCCAAGCAGCAGTTTTTTTATAAACGACACCGCTACGGGTAAAATTCTATGATATTCATTTGAATGTAGGATTTTCACCACACATGGAGTAATCTACAATATAATTTTTGGATCTTGACCGTTACGTCATTAACAGCGTAATTAAACACAGATATACGTAAAATGTCCATCACCGACATTTAACGTACATGTTAGAGAGAAATGTCAACATGAAATATGAGTCGATTCATACTGATATTATTCATGACGTAACGGACAAGATCCAAAAATTCGAGTGTATGTACAACATATCTATGCTATGTATTACCATACAAAATACATTTATAGTAAAATTTTATTGAAAATCCCTCGTTTGAATGAAGATAGAAATTACGATTATGTTTTCTTTAATTGTTGGTAGGCAAAACTTAACAACCTCTTTATGGAATTTTGCGTCGTCCATTTAAATAATATTCACCGAAAATGTAGGGTTTTGATCTATTCTATTGCTTAAATAATATTCACCGAAAATGTAGGGTTTTGATCTATTCTATTGCTTCTCTATAAAACGCAAAAAGTATTTTTTGTTTGATTCTGGAGGTTCTGAATTTTTTTAAATAATGCTGTAATGATTCTAATGACTTGTTTCTACAAACTAGATCTACTTGCAGCATATAACATTTTTCTACGTGAGTAAATGTCAATAATTTACTAATGATGAATAAAAAGCCAAAAAATGTATGTAACAGGCGCTCAATTTACTTTTTACATGATTTCTTTGGTTTTTTACTACTTTATTTGACCACTTCTAGTTACATCCGTATATGCTTATTTATTCCACAATAATCGGTCATTGCGTACTTGCACATTATTTTACAATTATCAGAAAGTACAAGTATTTTCTATTTGATTGTTTTTAGGTTTAGAGAGATAACGTAATAATCTTTTGTCCGAAATATTGTGTTCATTAAGAATATTTAAAAATATACAGGGCATTTAATTTTCTACTAATTTTGCAATAGAAATGAGTTTAAGTACAGAAGAATTGGTTAATATGGTGTTTCTACTGAATGAATGTCAAAAATGCCCACTATTGGCTACTAGAGTATATACTTCCCAATTCCCAGTGCACAAAAGCCAAGACATCAATTCCATATGCAAAAGTTAAGCGTTTTGACGGGAATGACAGTTACTACTCATTTGTTACATTTTACAGCATCTTTATTGAAATACTCTAATTGAATGAGATTAAAAATTCGTAGCAAATTCCGGAAATTTACATTTACGAAAAATTTGTTCAAAAACGTGCAGTCTTGACAATATTTTGGCATATACTTCACGAAAAGTTAAATTATAATTTACCGATCGGCTCTAAATGTGTCTTCGTTTTATTGCAGGCGCCACTGCATGATTACTTTAAATGTTTAAATTAAAATCTTAAAATATTGCATTTGCGGTGAATTTGCTCAAAAACCGTCAGTATATGATAGTACCGTATATGATAGTTTTAGAAAGCTGATGAAGTTCTCTTTTATGAAAATAATATATAGGATGTTCCATTTGGAATTTAAAATTACTTGTCGCAGATAATATTTAAAAAAAGTTAATGTATGCGGTTTCATACCATGGACCATATTTTTTGATCAAAATTTAAACCGTAATTCATATTTGGAAATGTTGCAAAAATTTTTAACTAATGAACTGGATGAATTGCCGTTATACTACCCAATGGAAAGTTCCATGATAACTGGATAACTAAGAAATGGTCCCAAAATGCTGTGCAGTCCTTATCAATCTTAGAAATAAATCATAGTTTCAATGAATATAGAGCTCGCTTTGAAATCTGTGCAGCAAAAGGAGGAGCATTATTTGAATAGAAAATTAATAGTTTAGTTTTTTGAGAATTTTATTTTATTTTACCATTATTTGTTAAATTTATTAAATACAACTTAAGTCCAATTTGTATATTTTCTAGCACGAAAACAATATTATCTCGAGAACCGTTCAAGTTAAATAAAAAGTAATTTGTGGTTTGGGGGTTTGAAAACAAGCAGAGTAAATAAAGAGTGAAATTTTCTGGGAAATCAAAAATAAAATATTTTTTCGACCTTTAAAGTCGATCTGGCGACATACTGTATTTGAAGGCCACTGTATATATTATATCATTACTTTGCAGTTTCAATGTTAAACACAGCACGGAATGTTTTGATACTATGCCTTGGAGAGATGCTAGGAGTAGCACTGCTGTTGTTCTTGGGTTGCATGGGATGCATTGTAGAAGTATATCCATATCCGCTTGCTGTATTTGCTCCATTTAATTTTGGTGTAGCGGTTGCATTTGCAATACAAGTAATACAACTGCACACAGTAGCCACACACACTACTATACTAATATGTGTATACATTTTTAGATGGTAGTTCACATTTCTGGAGCACATTTGAATCCTGCTGTTAGTTTAGCAGCCTGCATAATGGGAAAATTACAGTTGTATCTAGTACCTTTCTATATTATAGCTCAAATTGTTGGAGGCATTATAGGATATGGACTTATCATTGTAAGTATTACAGCTCTTGATATTACCTTATGCGATATAAATTTTAATTACTTCAAGTTGTCTGTTATTTGTGCTAATTTCTAAATTTGACTGAATATCCTGATTAAGACTGCTATATATCAATAAACGTTGAAAAATTTTGCGTAAAAGATAGATTACTCATTTCTGTACATCGGTATAACTACATATACCAAATACTATACTCTTAAGAAGACTGAAAAAACCAGAATCCATGCTAAAGGGAACAATTACTGGGAGACTAATATAACACACGTAAACTTAACGACTGCTGGAATGAACAATGCTGGAAGGAAATTAAAAAAGATGTATGTGAGTATAAATCGCATTTTAGTCACAAAATAAGATATATATATATATATATACAGGGTGTTTCCTAAGTAATCTAAAATATTATATGGGGCGCTTCGTCATTCAATTTTAAGACGAAAAGCTCATATAAACATGTGTGATAAGTCTTGTCGTTAATGAGATACAGGGTGTTTTATTATTTTATTAGAAGCAACAACATGTGTTAAACATAAAGAAAAAATATTATATTTCAGAGGATATGTTCAAAATGTTCACCTGCAGCTAAAATGCAAGCATCTGCTCGATGTCTAATTGATAGCCGAATACGTTCCAAGATACCAGGTTTGTTACGAATAAGATTACAGCCTTGTATGATACGATTTTGAAGATCTTGTACGTTTAATATCGGCGTTGTGTAAATGAGCGATTTTAAATATCCCCACACACATAAATCCATAGGATTGTGTCCCGGTGATCTAGGGGGCCATGGGTGTGGAGATCCTCGTCCGATCCAATGGTCTGGAAAAACGTTATTTAAAAACTTGCGAACAATCAATGAAAAATGTGGAGGAGCTCCGTCATGCATGAACCACATGCGCCTTCTAATAATAAGAGGTACATCTTCTAAAAGAACTGGAAGTTCATTTTCTAGAAAATGAAGGTATGTCGCACCGGTCAACCGTGCAGGAAGGAAAAATGGTCCTATTAAATAATCTGCGATGATGCCAAGCCAAACATTGACCGAAAATGTTGAAATCTTTTTACAATTATGGCATGTGGATTTACATTTGCCCATATGTGGTCATTATGAAAATTCATAATGCCATATCTGGAAAAGTTGGCTTCATCCGTAAACAGAATATCGGCAGCGAAATTGGGATTGTTTGCTATTTTATTTAAAATCCATTGGCAATACTGTATGCGAAGCGGATAGTCAGTAGGTAGCAAATGTTGTACACGTTGAACGTGATATGGATACAATAAGTTATCTTTTAAAATATTCCAAACAGTTCTGTTACCAACATTTAGTTCATCAGCAATTTTTGTGGTACTCGTTTCTGGATGTTGATCAATTATTTGAAGAATCTGGTTTTCCAATTGTGGAGTTCTCACAGTTCTGGGTCGTCCAATAATATTATTTGATTTGGCAAAAGTTCCAGTTTCTTGTAAACTAATATGTAGCTTAGTAAACGTATCTGAACATGGTAAACGATTATTAGGATAACGCTGGGCATACATACGTCTAGCCTCTAAGGCATTACCATTAGCTAATCCATACAAGAAGTGCATATTAGCCATTTCAGCATTAGTAAACACAGGCATCGTTGTTAACTTAACACAAAAAGATCGTATTATTAAAAATTTATTGTTCGTTGTTTGCGTTGGTTTTTAGGTTTGACACAGTTGTCAACGTTACTTCAAACGTCACTTATAATAAGCATGTTTTTCGTATTACTTCTAAAAACCAGTAGCGTCACCAGGAAAAATTAATTTCAAATACAATCACAGCTGATTTATTACAAACAATTCAGCACCCTGTATCTCATTAACGACAAGACTTATCACACATGTTTATATGAACTTTTCGTCTTAAAATTGAGTGACGAAGCGCCCCATATAATATTTTAGATTACTTAGGAAACACCCTGTATATAAGGAGATATATAAAAAACTAGATAGAAGCGAAGAAATAAGATACGAAATCAACGGCTAAAAAATAGAAGAATAGCAGAAGGAAGAAATATTTCGGAACTACCACTATCGTTCGCGCTGTTAATTAGATATGTCTCAACAGCGAATGGTAGCCCAATCTGAGTACCAATATAGCGAGAGATGTCACGGGCGTCATTGACAAGATTCGAACTCAACCGTATACGTTGTTCTACGTATGGTTTTTCGCTCTTACTTCTGCGACTATAGAACTGTTTCCCTTTGTTTGTTAATGTAAAAATGCAATTGTTTTTCTTATAAATTAACAATATTACATACACGTAATATGTTTCAGTTTAAAGTATCTTTTAGAAATAGTGGCGGGGCACTACTTTGCATCTATTGTAAAAACGACAGAGAAGTTTCATATAAAATTCAAAAAGGTGACAAAATATGGGATTTATATTTGAAAAAATTACTTCTCACGTTTTTGACTTTTCCAAATTGGTACTTAAATTTTAAACGCTCTGTATATTTATTAAGGAGTGCAACTAAACGAGCAAATAACTCTCTTATTTCTTTATATGTCAGCGGAATTAGAGTACTTTAGCCGTTGCTATTTGCTAAAAATACCTAGTTATATCTTGAGAACATTACATCTGTCAAATTAAAAAAAAAAACTAAAATATCTCATTTAGGCATATCAAATGCTAGATAAAGTTGGAATAAAAATTAACAGAGAACTCGAATTTGTCATAAAAATATTCTATTTCAATTTATATATTCTATTTTAAATAACGAAGTTGGTACTCTTTTCCGATATAACCGGAAATCAGCCAACTCTAAAAATATTTTAGCTAAAACGCGCTTTATGAAAACTAAAAATTTCAGATTTTGTCTACAAACGGCGCTTAAGATACATTCCGTGTAAGCAGGTCCTGGGACATACCGTATACTGGGTGTGGCACAAAGAGTTTTGATTAGCAACTTTTGGAGATGCAGTTATAGGCGAAATGTAAAATGTTGTCACATTAGATTGTCACGAGTGCTGATTTTAAATGTAATATTTCCACGAATGTTCTACTTCCGGTACATCGGAAGTACATACCAACTCGCTTATTTTATAAATAAAAGCTGGTATTTTTTATTTTATTTTTAATTTTGCATCAAATTTTTCAGATCAATTTTTGAAATATTTCAATTTCTTTTCAATTTTTCAATAAATCACGATATTGCTGCAAACAAAAGCGCTACTGACTTAAAATTTGGCACATCGAATTATAAGCCATTTATAAAGTGCCTCGTCTTTTAAAATATTTAATTTTTATACAGAGCGTTTTACACATACCGCTTACTTCCAACAATTTGAAAGAATTATACATAACTCGCTTAGTTCAAATACAACACCTTGTATTTTATATCAGTTTTTATATCAATTTTTATTGTCAGTCAATTGATACTAGCATTCCCTATACGTAAACCTAACCATTTTGAGATATTCCATTATTTTACTTAAAAATAACGAAACTTATTTTTTCGACATTAACAAAGCGGGTGGCCATAACTGTCAAAGATATGACAATGTGTGAGTGTAGTAAGGTATTTATGTCTACATTGGGTATTTTTTGACAGTTCTTCCTCAAATTATTTATTCTCAAAGTTAGTTTGAAAGAGTTATTAGTTTTAAATATCAGTCAAAGCTTTGATTAGGTGTTTAGGATCTCAATTGAATTACATAGTTTACACACATTATATGTAAATAACTAAACATAATATTAAACAAATAAAGTTTTAAAATATGTTCAAAATTTCACCATTTTCTTCTAAACGTTTATTAATTCTTTTCATCAAGTTAGGATTCGTAAAATATGATTGGGTGTTACTGAATTAGAAGCCAGTAACTCTCTCTGCAGCGTACCTTCCTTTGTTATAACCGCCATGGAAAATACTTGATTTTTAATGTAACCCATACATACCAAAATTCCAGTCAAGTCAGGAGACCGAGTTGTCAAAGGAAGCGGACCCTAACTGGCTACCAGCATGAAACATATCATAAAGATATTGAGTAACAAGCTTAAAATTGTGGGGAAGTGCTCCATTCTGTTGATATTGAACTAATACCGCCTCTTTACTTATAAGAGTATATTATATCTGTTCTATGACTTTTTCCAAAATGTTAATATTGTAATGTGCAATGTGTTTTGTTAATTCGATGAATTGTTCTCGTGAATAAAATCAGGTCCCTCGCACAATTTCTAATTGAGGTATTTAGATACTTCCTAAAATATCCCAATACATTAATTTCATTGTCAACTACTGTGTTATTTTTATTAATTTTTGCCTTAAATTGTCCAAATTGAAAGCGGTTTCTAGGAAATTATATAATGATACAATTTAAAAATCGTCATTTGCAAATCCTAAATTTTCCGTTTATTGATATAGAATACAAACATTTAAACATAAGTCAAAACATACCTAATCCATACATAAATAACTTACTATCAATTTCATCATATCTTTGACAGTCATGGCCCACGCTTTATTAATGTTTAAAAATTAAGTTTCATTAGTTTTTAACTAAAATAATAAAATATCTCAAAATTGGTTAGGTTTAGATATAAAGAAAGATATAAAGTATCAATCGAATGAAAATAAAAATAGAAATAATAAATTTATATAAAATACAAGGTGTATGTGTAAAACGCTCTGTATAAAAAATCAGATATTTTAAGAGGTGAGACACTTTAGTGATGCCACTGTGCCAAATTTTACGTCAGTAGCATTTTTGTTTGCAGCGGTATTATGATTTATTTGACACTGTTTTTCTCAGAAAATTGAAAAAAGTTGAAATATGTTCTATTTGAAATAAGCGAGTTGGTATTTACTTTCGGTGTACAGGAAGTAGATCATTCGTGAAAATATACATTTAAAATCAGCACTATCGACAATGTAATGTGGTAAAATTTCACATTTTGCCTATAATTACATCCCTAAAAATTTCTAATCAAAACTCTTCGTGCCCCATCCTGTATATTAACGAAAATATGTCAAAGAACTGATATTATCTGAATAACATAATATACTGCATTTGAATTTTCATTACGGCAGACTGCATTTATTCGGCAAGTTTAGTGCCGACTGTACATACTACTCGCGACAAAAAAGGTAGTACAAATCATGTTTTAGCTGTATGATTCTGCTTTGACTTATGAATTACTTTAGGGTCATATTTATAGTTCGTGCTTGAGGTTGTGTCGATGCTTGAGCACGCGATTTTAACGTAAGTGCCATTACAAATATGTTAAAATCGCTCAAGCATCGGCACAACCAAAAGCACGAACTATAAAAATGATCCTTACTAATGTTTAACTTCAAATAATATACACAAGTACCATCAAATGATCAAAATTTTTGTTTTGTGTATATTGGGTTGCATGTAACATGTAATACTTTTTTGTCTTGACTAGTACAAACTGGCGATTGCAACCAATATTATGAAAACTAGTTCCTAGTACTCTACATATATAGCATAAATATTAAAATTGTAAAATAAATTATAATACAAAATGCGCCCGTATGTGCAGAGAACACATAACCTGATATCATGCTTATCACTTGTTTCTGAATTGATATTTACGCAGTTTTGAAATTATAAGTAAGCATAATAATAATGTTGTGTAATCTAAATACGACTAATTAGTTTATATACCGCACATTTATCGAGAAACATTTGTGAATTATTTACTATTTTTGTGTTTTTGACGTCTTATAATTGTTTTGCAATCGTTCAATGGATAAACAGGAAGAAGAAAGGCTTGATAAAGCAGAATCGTTCGGTTATGGTGCCATAAAGGACCTCAGACTTACTGTGGAGTCTAGTAATGATAAGAAGGATGATGAAGAAGTAAATGAATCTATACATAATTGAATTATTGAGGTTAACAATATTCGTAATGATTCAGATGATATGAGTGTTGGCGATAATAACGATTGCAAGACAATATGTTAGAAATTCCGTATTTCGGCTTCGATAACTCTCTGACTAGAATTCAATTACTACTTGAAAATATGTTCAATGTGGTGCAGTATCTAATAGAACTGCTTAAATTCAACTAATTTGTATGATTGATTTGAAAGCATATTTGGCAATATGTATTTACTCTACGGGGTAGAATAAATCTTCTCTATAAGCAAACTGTTTAGAATGGATTCACAATATTACGGCCCCGTATCTCATTGGACGATGTCTAGAAGACGTTTCAAATAGATACATCTCTTCCTCTTGTGCTTATAATCACCACATTGTTACTAATAATAATAATAATAATAATTGAAAGAAATACTCGACCGTTTAATATAGTGATAATATAATTGATGGTGAATTAATTCCTCGGGTATGCGGTCAAAAGATAGAGAGGTCAAGCTATTAACTTATTTATTAATTTCTCAATATTTCGCAGAATATTCCTGCTTCATCAGGAGAACTACAACGTTAAAAACCAACAGTGAATTATCAAAATAGAATAATAAACAACTGTACTTACTTAATACAAAGTGTAAGTTAAAACGGCAACGGTATGTAATAACTAATTATTAATACATTATTACATTATTACATTATAATACATTAACTACAAGAAAAATCAAACGGAAAAATTTAAAATTTCAAAATTGATTGACAACACCCAAAAACATTTAGACAAATATGTTAACAAAATTAAAAATTTTTCCATAGTGATAATATAAAATATCCATTAGTTACAGTAAATGTATGAAAAATAGTGAATTCAGCAGAATTAAATAACAGTCAATTAAAAGGTAAGAACTAAACAAAAATATAATCATGGGGCAATAAGATGAAAGAATAAGAAAATCAGTCAAAAAGTTTGTTCTACAAAGGAAATTTAAAATTAGGCTATTAGTTTTTATTTGATAAAATATTGCAGTAAATGGTACTTAGTTGATCGGTGTCAGATTTGTAATTAACTCAGTATTTATGTTTACTAATGTTTACCATTTCTAAGAAAAGTCTATTTTTATAATTATTATCAATATTTAATCAATCAATCAATTTTGAAATTTTAAATTTTTCCGTTTGATTTTTCTTGTAGTTAATGTATTGCTAGTTATTACATACCGTTGCCGTTTTAACTTACACTTTGTATTAAGTAAGTACAGTTGTTTATTATTCTATTTTGATAATTCACTGTTGGTTTTTAACGTTGTAGTTCTCCTGATGAAGCAGGAATATTCTGCGAAATATTGAGAAATTAATAAATAAGTTAATAGTTTGACCTCTCTATCTTTTGACCGCATACCCGAGGAATTAATTCACCATCAATTATATTATCACTCAATAATAATAATAATAATAATAATTTATTCATCCAGTTGATCGGGTGGTATAGGATAAGTCAAGTCTAGACCCAAACAACAACATTGTAAACAAAAGCAAAAGTAAAAGTAAAAGCAAAAGAGGGTATTATTACATTAATGGTTATTTAAATGAAAGAATTCATCCAAGTTATAAAAAACATTGGAAAGCAAAAACTTTTTCATTTCTTTTTTAAATAATTGAATACTTCGAATGTTTCTTACACATAAAGGTAAAGGGTTAAATATTTTGATCCCCATGTAGTATGGAGATCTCTCGAAAGTGGTTAATGAATGTGAAGGTGTACATAAGTGGTTTTTATATATCTTGTGTGGTGAGAATGATAGTCACAATTTTTTAGAAAAGAGTTCTCATTACTTTTAACATACATGGAAATTTCTAATATGTATAAATTTACAACAGTAAGTATGTGCATTGACTGAAAGACAGGGCGGCATGACGTGAATTTAGATAGACACATTGCGGTTCGAATAGCCAACTTCTGTAGGCGCAATATTCTTCCGACAAATGACGAGGCTCCCCAAAAAATGATAGCATACGTAATTCTCGATTGAAAGTGGCTATAATAATAGGAAAGAACTGTTTCCCTACTAGCAATGTTTCTTAGCCGATATAGTGCATAGCATAAAGATGTTAATGTATTAGATAAATTGCTGATATGTGGTTCCCAGTTTAAACTATTGTCTAGATACACACCTAAAACTTTAGCATGTGGGACCTGTCCAATTGACGTAGACTTTAAACGAAGCAGATAACTTTCATTGATCTTTGCGACAGACGGCGTGAAGTTAATGAAGACTGTCTTATCCCTATTCTAATATATTTTATTGTTCTCAAACCAGTTTAAGAATTTGTTTAGCATAATTTGTGTATCGTAAATCATCTTATGCATGGATGTGTCATATGCCAAGTAACTTGTGTCATCCGCATACATAACAATATTATTTTGCGTAGAAAGTTTAGGCAGATCGTTTACAAATACAATGAATAAAAGAGGTCCTATAACTGAACTTTGAGGGACACCTCTTTTAAGATTCATGGGGGTCGACATTTTTCCTTTTACTTCAACGACTTGAAGGCGATTGTCCAAACAGGATTTTATCCACTGCAACATAGGTCCCCATATTCCATAAAAAGATAGCTTTTCGAATAAAATGTTGTGATCCACTAGATCGAAAGCTTTACTCAAATCCATAAAGATTCCAAGGCATTTTTGATCGTCATTTAGTTTATCGTAAAGCAGGTTTATAAATTGCAAAATCGCAGTCTGTGTGGATCTACCAGCAAGAAACCCATGTTGTGATGAGCTTAGAATATTGTGGTGTGCCAAAAACGATGCTATCCTTTCACATGCAATTTTTTCCATAATCTTGGAGAATGGTGAAATAAGTGATATTGGTCTATAGTTGTGTAACGCTTTCTTGTTGTCTTTTTTATGTAGCGGTAATACCCTAGATATTTTTAGACATTTTGGAAAGATTCCATCCCCAAATGATCTATTTATCAGTGCTGTTAGGGGAACAACAAAAAAGCTATGCATCTTTTTAAAATACTACTACTAATGTTATCCATACCTTGTGTATTAGATGATTTTAATTGCATAATGGCAGAGATCACCTCTGATTCTGAAACAGTATCGGTGTAAAAGGAAGATCTGTTGTGCGTAAAGGCATTACTATCAAAATTTCGGTCTCGAAATTGGGAAATGTAATCGCTAGTAGCATTGACAAAGTAGTCATTAAAAGCGTTCGCGATATCTACGGGGTCCGTGATTGAGCCATCTTTACAACATATTTCTTCAATTGTTTGATAAGATTTATTTGTTCTAATGTTGCTGTTTATAATATTCCAAACTGTCTTGCTTTTATTGTTAGATTTTGCGTATAGGTTGTCATTATAAAGTCGTTTGGCAGCTGTGATAACAGACTGGTATATACTTTTATATTTTTTGTAAAATTCAAAATCCTAATTACTTCTAGTAGTTAGAGCATAAGCATACAGATCCTTGAGTTTACGCGAGGATACAAGTATTCCAGTCGTTATACATGGCTTTCTTGTGCTCTTATGCACTTTCTTGATAGGAATAGCTAAATCAATATAATATTTTATGATATTAATAAAGACCTGAAATCCCTCTTCCGCTGAGTACGTTGAAAATACATCCAACCACGTTTCTTTGGACAAAAGGTTAAAAATCTCTTGACTAATATGACTAATAATAATTGGTGTAGTTCTATGACATTACACAATAGATATGTATATTTTAGCACATATTACTTTAGTAATATGTAATAAGTTTATTTAATTCGTAAGTCTTAAATTATATTTTGAATAAAAAAGATAAATTTAGTTGGTGTGTAATTTAAAGATTAATAATTAGTCAGATTCAACACTTTTGCGAAAACTGAAGTACTACTAAACTGAATATAAGTAGCAATGGCATGACTCTTAAACGAGGCGTGAATTTAATGATACTATCTTACTACTTCGTGAGACTTTATAAAAAATTTAGGAATGCGCTAAAATGAACTTAGCGTTAGCTAATCTACGACAACGTTCAATGTTTTGTAGAAAATTCTTGTTAGAATCATAGATCCATCAAGTATGTGATGATGAATGGTGAAATAAGTGATATTGGTCTATAGTTGTGTAACGCTTTGTTGTTGTCTTTTTTATGTAGCGGTAATACCCTAGATATTTTTAGACATTTTGGAAAGATTCCATCCCCAAATGATCTATTTATCAGTGCTGTTAGGGGAACAACAAAACAAGCTATGCATCTTTTTAAAATATTACTACTAATGTTATCCATACCTTGTGTATTAGATGATTTTAATTGCATAATGGCAGAGATTACCTCTGATTCTGAAACAGTATCGGTGTAAAAGGAAGGTCTGTTGTGCGTAAAGGCATTACTATCAAAATTTCGGTCTCGAAATTGGGAAATGTAATCGCTAGTAGCATTGACAAAGTAGTCATTAAAAGCGTTCGCGATATCTACGGGGTCCGTGATTGAGCCATCTTTACAACATATTTCTTCAATTGTTTGATAAGATTTATTTGTTCTAATGTTGCTGTTTATAATATTCCAAACTGTCTTGCTTTTATTGTTAGATTTTGCGTATAGGTTGTCATTATAAAGTCGTTTGGCAGCTGTGATAACAGACTGGTATATACTTTTATATTTTTTGTAAAATTCAAAATCCTAATTACTTCTAGTAGTTAGAGCATAAGCATACAGATCCTTGAGTTTACGCGAGGATACAAGTATTCCAGTCGTTATACATGGCTTTCTTGTGCTCTTATGCACTTTCTTGATAGGAATAGCTAAATCAATATAATATTTTATGATATTAATAAAGACCTGAAATCCCTCTTCCGCTGAGTACGTTGAAAATACATCCAACCACGTTTCTTTGGATAGAAGGTTAAAAATCTCTTGATAGCCGTTCTCAGTAAAAACTCTAGTGAAATTAGCTTCATTCGAAACATTAAAGCAAGAATAAGTATCTAACGTTATATTTACAATTTGCCCCAAATGATCCGATAGCCCGTTAAAATCCGTAACACAGTTTATATTTTCATATAAGTTTGAACAAATAAAATCAATGCACGTACTTGAAACATCTGTGATTCGTGTAGCATCACTGTTATGCAAATATAGATCATACGAAGCCAAAATATTTAAGAAGCTAGCTTTTGCATCAGAATTTACAAGCAAATTAATATTTACATCACCACATATGATACTTTTGACATTTTTATTTAGGCAGATGTTACTTAACAGGGATGCAAAAATTACAAAGAAATCCCTTAAACAGGAATCTATGGGCGATCTATATATTGTAATAATTCTTACCAACATATTATCAATTAAAAATTCAGCACCACATACTTCTATTACTTTCTCTTTACAAAATTTATCAAGCAACAAATCTCTTTGAAAATAGCTTTTCCTTGAATTATGTAATAATATAACTCCACCATGACTATAAAAAGATCTACAGAAAGAACTTGATATTTGGTAATCAGTTAAAGCTAAAGCACTTAGTTCAAACGTTTTGAGCCAATGTTCCGAAAAACACACTATATCGTAGTTTTCGTTATTAAATAATATCTCGAGAGATTCATACTTATTTCTTATGCATTGAATGTTTTGGTAAAACAAAGTAAAACTGAATTTATGCTGATTCTCTTTTGGCGGTAATTGCTATGTTGAAGTAGAGACATAATTTATTTTTCGTTTCTCACTATTAATTTTCCGTTGTAAACACGGACACTCGGAATCAAATGGAGAATGATTAACAGGAAGATTAAGTTTCAGCGAATCATTTGCTTGTACACAATTAACACATTTTCACAGCTCGGACGAACAATCCTCCCTTACATGATCAGAGGCCGTGCATTTCCAACATATAATGTCCTCAGCACAATCCTTTGCCATGTGACCAACACCAGCGCACTTATAACATCTAAAGACATTAACATATTCGAATATTCTGCATATACTCCAACCAATGCTCAACTTTCCATGATTCATAATGTATGCGAATGTTGCCGGATCGGTTTCAATAATAGCCATCTTCCTAGTTTTCATTTTTTTTCAGGACCTTGATATTCAATACAAATTTTTCATCTTGTACAATATGGTTTTGTTTCAAAATGCAAGCAAGTGATACACTTAAAAACTTAAAGCTAACCATTGCTTTTTTTCCTGCCAAAGATTTGTCGCCTCATTCTTTTGCGAAGAAAAAAACCTATTTATTTATTTTATTTGGAATAACATGTTACATTATTTATTTTTTTGATGGATATGTCATAAATCAACAAATATTCCATATATATTTGAAGTGAAGAAGTGGTAGAAGTCTTTAAGCTGGGACATTCAATCGGGAACACCATGTTTTATGGGTAATTTTTGCAGCTGCATAAGTTTGTCTAAAATGCTCTTAACACGGCAAACCAAAATAAAGTATATGTAGCAAAGATGTTTCTAACTACAAGATCTTCCGTACCGTTATGTTCAAATTTTAGGAGTGTAAAGTAGACTTCATTTCAAGTAACAAAAACGCAAAACTTGTATATCCATTTTTATTTGTTTCAGAATTTCAGATCTATGAATGTAATTGTCAGATCTTAAAAAAATGTAATCCTAAAGTCAATAAAATCTGATTTTATTTTAAAAAAGTTCAATTAGTAATATTTTCGAAATGTCCACCTCCTTATTGAATGCAGGCTTGTGCCCGTATTCCAACAGAATAAGTAGGTATTTATGCGAATTTCATACTTGTTTTGTCGGATTTACTCGGCACCCAGATGAATACGTGTTTATTTATTTTAGGATAACATTTTATTATGCGACGTTAACAATGCCCTCTAATTGTTATTGGATCGTATAATTTTTTTTTTTAATAAAATCAGTTGGTATTGACTTTAGGATTACATTTTTTTCATGATCTGATAATTACATTCATAGACCTGTAACTTTGAAACAAATAAAATTGGATATACAGGTTTTGCGTTTTATTACTTGAAATATAGTCTACTTTACACTTCTAAAATTTGAACATAACGGTACGGGACACCTTGTATTTAGAAACATATTTTGCCACATATGTATAGGTACTTTATTTTGGTACGGGACACTTTGTATAGATAGACGAGAGATTCTTTGCATAACAACGAAACACCATTCTAAACTTAAATCAGTAAAAGAACCAGAAGAAGTTTGTAGGTCAGCTACTATTTGTTACCACGTAAAAGCATACGGTGGTACAAAACATGTTGCATTCGCCTATTTATTATTTATGAAAAGAATGATGACAAATTACCGCGACTGTAGCTTATAGAACTTATCAAGAAAATAATTTTAATGTAATTGTTTTCGGCTTTTCTCGTCGCTGTTTTATCTCATTAATGTAGATATGTGTGTACATATGTGTCGTATGTGTATTTTTAAAAAATTGCTTGTTTCAACAGAAGTTAATAATATTTTTACTTTTGGATAGCTTAAATGTACAAAATTAAGAAAGGTGGTGTCTTTGAACACCTTTACCATCAAATAAACAATTTTGCAAATTTTAAACACAATTTATTTAGGTGTAAAATATCCATGTTGTAAGGTTTAGAATATATACTGATACAATTTATTTATTTTTTCTTTTGTAGAAAAAGTATTGTTTTATTAATTATTTATATACTTGTTTGATAGGTCTTACTTCCGGAAGTATACACGGACGGGCTATGTGTGACAGTTCCCAATCCTCTAGTTACTGAAGTTCAGGTATCTATCACAACAGTTAAAAGCAAGAATGACTATGTGCTCTAATAATATATAGATGACATTTAATTAATGGAACTTTTATACCTATAGTCATTTTATTGCTCGTTTTTAGTAAATTATTATTGGTTTTATATTTTAGGCTCTATTTCTGGAAGTAATTGCGACAATGTTATTAGTTCTTCTAGTATGCAGTGTTTGGGATCCAAGAACATATGGACAATTTGATTCCCTAAGCCTTAAACTTGGTTTAATGATTGGTGTAATTTTCATAAGTGTAGTAAGTAACCAAACGGGGAGACATTACTTTTTTAGTTGGCTGTACAATCAAAAACTTTGAAAATCGACATCTTACAACCAAGTTCAGTACTAATTTAAAACTTGATGAGAAGTCTGCGAAATAAAATACAAACAATGGTTCGTTATAATGCGAACTATATAAAACCCACTGTCTACGTAGAATTGCTCTAAAATGAGTTATTACTTTAAAGTAATTTGGTTTTTGGCAGAGATAATTTTCAAAGCGTTGGACTTTCAACTATTATTGGTAATTTCATGTTGCATACTTTATAATCTTTTTTCTTCCAAAAAAGGCGCCCTTCTCAGGAGGAGGCTTCAATCCAGCTCGTAGTTTACCACCCTCCATCTTTCAGAATATATGGACATCACATTGGGTAAAGTATGATATACAATATACATGCTTGAAAATATAAATTGTCATTTTAGGTGTATTGCGTAGGTCCTTTGCTAGGAGGTGTATTAGCTGCTGTAATTTACAGATTCACTTTTATCGAAGGCCTGTCTAATGTAAAGAAGAATAACTAATAATGATTGGTGTAGTTCTATGACATTACACAATAGATATGTATATTTTAGGACATATTACTTTAGTAATATGTAATAAGTTTATTTAATTCGTAAGTCTTAAATTATATTTTGAATAAAAAAGATAAATTTAGTTGGTGTGTAATTTAAAGATTAATAATTAGTCAGATTCAACACTTTTGCGAAAACTGAAGTACTACTAAACTGAATATAAGTAGCAATGGCATGACTCTTAAACGAGGCGTGAATTTAATGATACTATCTTACTACTTCGTGAGACTTTATAAAAAATTTAGGAATGCGCTAAAATGAACTTAGCGTTAGCTAATCTACGACAAGGTATTCAATGTTTTGTAGAAAATTCTTGTTAGAATCATAGATCCATCAAGTATGTGATGATTATTAAGGACTTTAAAATTTAAACTATATTAACTCAAAGAGCTCTATGAAATAATTTTAACTCGACTAGACGATGTGCCGCAATTTGATTTGAAAATCTTGTCAACTGATGCAGTAATATTTAAATGAAATGTAAGCGTTAGTACAATCAGCTTAATTTGTTGGTTAGATGAAAGCTTCATGAGGTAACAAGTCAAGTATTCAATATATTTCGGCCTTTTATATGTAACTGTATTTAATTTAGTGGTTGCATATGATCATATCTTTGAGGAAGATACTACATATTACTGACAGTATATAGCTAAAGATCCTAATTGAAATCGTTACTACAGAGGTAAAGGACTTATTATTAGTTGAGCATATTGAAAAACTTTGTTTCATCTTTACTCTAAATTTCGTCGAATGGTTTAGGGAACACGGATTTGGCCATCAAAATCATGCGACATAAATCTGTATGATTTTTCTGTGAAATATAAGTCATTGTTTTTTCCAAGTTAAATAAGCTCATTTTGTTAATTATTAACAATGCCACTGAACATGTTGACAATTAATTGACTTACATCTCCATTGAAAACAAATAGAGGGCTTGTAATAAGTATGAAGGTCATCATATTCAAAGTTATCACAAGCTTTTGTCATTATATTTGTATAACATTTTAATAGTTTTCTATACACATGTGTATTTAGGCAACTAGAAATTCTATGCTCAATTTTATTATATCTTTCTTTTCCTTGTAATATATAAAGATACGTTATAACGGCAAGAAAGATTTAGGTATCGCAACGTGATCAAACAATCTGTTCTTCTCAATAGAGACATACAAATTCCCAACAGCAAATAGTCGAACGCAGAAATGTTGTACATATTATAGCGTCCAATATTTACTAAACTGTTCCTTAATCATATTTTGCATATGTATTGTGCTCCTAGTAGCTACAATAATCCTGTATATTTATTTGATGTTTGATTTCCTTACAGTCGAGGCCGCTTGTGGCAACGTCTCGCTATCAGTACTCCAGTAATGCCAAAGCCATAGAAAGACTTTTCCGCACACAATTTACATAGCAAGAGCTGCAACTAGTAGTCTTGACAAGAAATACAGCTTAGGAAACTGTTGCAGCTGCATTCGCGATAAATAAAAGCTATTGCTTTATTGTGATTGTTAAGAATAATTGGAATTCACATACATTTATTATGCAACCAAATATACACGAAATAAGTATAAAGTAATGTTAGTAATGACAGAAGTGTAGAAGTATTGTAACAAGAGTAGTATGGTAGTATGTAGTTAAAATAAAACGAATATATAACAACACTGGTGTGCCTAAAGTATTATTTATCTACCGCGCCCGATTAAAATACGAACAGGTTATGGGCCCAGATTTATAAACATTAAAAAAAAAAAAACAGTAAAAACCCGCGAAAAGACAAGGATCCTAACCTAAAAAGAAATAAGTGGAAATTAAAAAAAAAAAAAAAAAAAAAAAAAAAAAAAAAAAAAATAATAATAATAAGGTAAAATGGCTTCGAAATATGTAGATGATATTGAACAAATCGACAAATTAAAAACAGTTGAAGATTTTCCTTTATGGAAGTTTCAAGTAGATATTGTATTTAAATCACATGGTTTGTACAATATTGTAATAGGCAAAGAGGTTCTACCGGCTGATGCTGACGATAAAGTAAAAACCGAATTTGAAAGAAGAGATGCAAAGGCTCAAAAAATAATAATTAGTACTGTAAATAAAAAATCGCTCACACACATAATGAGCTGCAATGATTCCAAAGAAATGTACGCAAAGATTTGTTCGATTTTCGAAAGAGATTCAGAAGAAAGAAAATGCACATTGCTTCAAGAGTTCTTCAATTACAAATTTGACAAAGGTAACGATTTAGCAACACACATAAGCAATTTAAACAATATAGTACACAAATTGAAAGCTCTAAAACAAAATATCGATGACAATATGGTAATTTCCAAAATGTTGTCTACGTTACCTGAAGAATATAAGTTCTTTACAAGTGCTTGGGAGTCAACACAAAAAAGTGATAGGACACTGGACAATCTAACATCGAGGCTCTTGGCAGAAGAAATGAGGCACACATCAAAAGAAAATGAAGACACTGTAGCTTTCAACACGATGAAAGGTAAATCTGAAGAAATACGATGCAGAAAATGTAACAAGGTAGGTCATGTAGCACGCTTTTGTAAATCAGCTGTTTCTACAAAGAATAGTCAAATAAAATGTTTTAAATGTGATCAACCAGGTCACATAGCTAAACATTGTAATAAGTCATTTTGCAAAATTTGTAAAAAGAACAATCACTCTGAAAAGGATTGTTACTTCAGAAAGCAGCAAACTGATGAAAATAAAAATACAACTGTTTCTTTCTTAAGTTGTTCAGAGATGCTCAACAATAGTGAAATAAAAACGAATTCATGCTGGGTTGTAGACAGTGGTGCAACTACACACTTGACTAATAATCAAAATTTGATGAAAGAATGTAAAGAAACAGATGTAAACATACTAGTAGCAAAAGATAAGGCTTCAATGCATGCAAAAATGAGCGGTAAAATAGAAACAAATGATGTAATTTTAAACAATGTACTGTATGTCCCAGAATTAACGAAAAATCTACTGTCCGTAAGAGCGATAACTGAGCACGGAGGACAAGTAAAATTTCAAGATAATATAGTAGAAATATATAAAGATGAAGTAAAAGTTATGGAAGGTAAGCAAGACAAAAGTGGATTATATGAAATAAATTTGGGAAATTATGAAAAAACCTATATAGTGGAAAATACTGATCTAATAAAAGAATTACATGTAAAACTAGGACATTTGTCAATTAATAACATGAAAAAGTTATCCAAGATGGCAGATGGCGTCGAAATAAATAATTCTGATAAAGATTTTGATAAATTTTGTGAAGTATGTTTAAAAGCGAAGCATGTAAGACAACCATTTTCGTCGGAAAGAGATCGAGCTACAAGGCCTTTAGAAATCATACACACAGATATCTGTGGCCCAATAGACCCACCCACGTGGGATAATAAGAAATATTTTATTACATTCTTAGACGACTTTACACATTTCGCTACAGTATTTCTGATGGAAAGAAAGAATGAGGCAGTAGAAATAATAAAACAATATACTGAGGAAGTAGAAAATAAGTGGAATAAGAAAATTTATAAAATCAGATGCGATAATGGAAAAGAGTATGCAAATGCAGAATTAAAACAATGGTCGAAAACCAAAGGAATTGTCGTAGATTTTACAGTTCCATACACACCACAATTAAATGGCAAGGCGGAACGACTCAATAGAACGCTGATGGAAAAAGCCAGGGCCTTAATAGCAGAGAATGAAACCGAAAAAAGGATGTGGGGAGAAGCTGTAAGAACAGCTGCATACTTAGCTAATAGAAGTCCAACAGAAAATCTAGACGTAACTCCTATAGAGAAATGGTCAAATAAGAAACCTAACCTCTCAAATTTAGCTGTGTTCGGCAGTATAGCGTACGCCAAAGTAACAAAACCGTTAAAGAAGCTAGATGATAGAAGCAAGAAGTATATATTTATAGGTTATGCCCCAAATGGATATAGATTGTGGGACGAAACTGAACAGAGAGTAACAATTGCCAGAGATGTTGTATTTCAGAAAAATAAGCAAGAAAAGGAAGAAATCGAAAAAAGGAAATCAAAAGGACATGTAACTGTACTAGAAGAGGATGATGATGACAAAGAAAACATGAATGAAGGAAACTCAAATGTGAGGGATTTAATAAAAGAAAATGTATTAGAAGAAGACGAAAACCATGAGACAGTTACGGTCACCGACAAAAGAATAAGAAAAGTACCAAAACGATTTGATGATTACGTGTTATTGAGTTACGAAGAAGCAATAAACGGACTTGACAAACAAAAGTGGATAGAAGCAATTGCAGAGGAAAAAGAGGCTCTAAATAAGAATCATACATGGACATGTGTAAATGAAATAGAAATGAGAAACAACGAACCACTGGATAGTAAATGGGTTTTCAGGATAAAAGACGACGGAAGGTATAAGGCCAGATTGGTAATAAAAGGTTATCAACAAAGATACGGAATAGATTTTACCGAAACATACAGTCCTGTCGTAAATACAGATTCATTGCGAATAATGCTTGCCTTAGCTGTAAAACATCAGAACTCTATCATAAAGTTCGACATTAAAACGGCTTTTTTGTATGGTGAAGTAGATACCGATATCTATATGAGGTTGCCAGAAGGTTATGACACGAATACATTCTGTAAATTAAACAAAGCACTTTATGGCTTAAAACAAGCTCCTTATCAATGGAACAAACACTTTACAAAATTTTTAAGTAGCCAAGGACTTGAGTGTTTAAAAACGGAAAAATGCATTTTTAAAAATATAGACAGCTCAATTGTTTTAGCTATTTATGTCGATGATGGGATTGTTATTGGCAATAAAACAAAGATTATTGAGTTTATCGACAAAATGAAGAACCAATTTGAAATGACAGTATTTGAGGAACCAGGGACATTTCTAGGAATGGAAATTATCAAAAGGGATGGCAGATTAAAGTTAACCCAAGAAAATTACATAGAAAGGATTTTAAAGAAATTCAACATGGATAATGCGAAACCAGTATCAACTCCGATGCTCGCATATAATGACATCGATGAACAACCAACAAATTGTAATTACCCTATAAAAGAAGTTGTAGGCAGTTTATTATACTTGTGTAACAAAACCAGACCGGACTTATCATTTGTGGTCAACTACTGTTCTAGAAAGGTTGACAACGCAACACCTCAGGTGGTCCCAACAATTAAACGAACATTAAGGTACTTAAAAGGAAGTGTAAAGAGTGGAGTTTGTTATGAACAAAAAGGTGAAGTGAATGATAATTCTTTGATACTTGATGCGTATTGTGACTCAGATTTTGCGGGTGACTCAAACGATCGCAAGAGTACAAGTGGTTATATCATGATCTTAAATGGAGGTCCAATAGCGTGGCGCTCTCGTAAACAATCCATTGTTGCGCTATCGAGTACTGAAGCTGAGTTCATATCTGCATCCGAATGTTGTAAAGACTTATTATATTTGAAATCTTTTATTGAGGAATTAACCAATACGCTTGTAAAGGTTACGTTGTATATAGACAACCAAAGCACAATACATATGATTAAAAATGGCATTGTTAATCGTAGAAGTAAACATATCGACGTTCGATATCATTTTATATGTGAAAAGGTTTCCGAGGGTTTAATTAATGTTGAATATGTACCTACAGATTTACAACTCGCCGATATGTTAACAAAACCTTTGAATCATGCCAAGTTTGTGAAGTTTAAAAATAACATGATGTAAAATTTTGTTATCAATGTTTATTTATTTAATTTTAGCCGTTATGTACAAATGAATGTGAACTGCAATTAAGGGAAGGTGTTAAGAATAATTGGAATTCACATACATTTATTATGCAACCAAATATACACGAAATAAGTATAAAGTAATGTTAGTAATGACAGAAGTGTAGAAGTATTGTAACAAGAGTAGTATGGTAGTATGTAGTTAAAATAAAACGAATATATAACAACACTGGTGTGCCTAAAGTATTATTTATCTACCGCGCCCGATTAAAATACGAACAGTGATGCTTTATCTTACGCAATGCTAGTTACTAGAAGTTGTAGTTGGCTTTTAGGTAATAACACGGTATAAATCGTCTGGATACATGGCTTCACTCTTTTACGTTTACATAATATCAGTAGATCTAATAGTTGTGATAGCTCTGCTTATTACAATTGTACAAATTTTAAGATTCTCATAGTTGCCCAAATTGAATTTTCGTAGAAACACTTGATTATTTTTAGGGAAGACTTTAAGTTACAATTTTTGCATTTGTAGCATTATCTATTTTCAATTTTCATTTATATACATTTATTCTAATTTACCTTCCATTTTGTCTTCCTTTCTTAGATAAATATTCGAAAACTTGAACATAACTCAATTTGTAAACTGTAGCTTGCAAGACAAAATTATTGTTATGTTAATTACGCTTTTTTTTAAATTTACCGAAGTGTTAGTTTAAATGCATTTAAACTATTTAAAAGCGTAATTAACAGTTTAGTGGATCAGGCTATTAAATTAGCTCACCCTGATTTTAGAAAAGAAAATTTAAGCAAAGTAAAAACAATACTAGAAAAAAATAGTTATCCTAAAGAGTTTTACAATAAATTAATCACAAAAAGAATAAATAAAATAAGTATATAACACAGGTACAAAATCAAATAATAACATATACCACACTATACCATATATAAACAATTTAAGCGACACAATAAAACACGAATTAAAAAAATCAGACATTCACATAACTTTCATACCTACCAACAATAGACATTTATTCACAAATTTAAAAACACCCATTAAACATGGTAATCAAAGTAGTGTCGTTTATAAATTAGATTGCAAATGTAATAAATGTTATATCGGACAAACCAAACAATATTTAAAGAAACGAATTTATAACCATCAATACACTGTTACACATAACGTCACCGCTGAAACTGCTTTATCTAAGCACTCTAAAGATAGACGACATAATTTTGATTTTCAAAACACTAAAATTTTAAAAAAAGGAAAATAATTATAAAAAAAGATTAATTTACGAAATGATATACATTAAAAAAGATGAAAACACGGTAAATTTTAGAACGGATATTGATAATTTAAGCGTTATATATAACAATTTAATTCACGCCTGAATTTTATTAATTTTAAGCTCTTGACTAGGTTTTTTTTGCCATGTTTTTCCCTAGTCCTTGAACAGAATTGTTAGAGCTTGACAAAAAATAGATTGATATACGAATAATTCAAATCATTTCAATTTGTAATGTTGTATGAAATCACTATTCCTTCATTATTACTTGTGAATATAATTAAAATTCGATATATCAATGAATTGTTTGTTTTTTAGATAATTTTGTTGATAGGCATGGCAATTTATATTTATATTATTAGTAATTTGACACATATTAAATGTCAATTTCTTCCACTGAAGAAGTTATTTAACGAAAACATATTATTATATGTTATGGAATAAATTGGTATTTAATGAGTTGTTGTTTTATTGACCTACAAGTGGAAATAATTTAGGAATTAAAAGATAAAAAGCCAATCAGCTATAGTTTCATATACCGTATTTATTCGAATTAGCGCCGCTATTTCAATAACCACCGCATTCTAATAAACGTCTAATGTTGAAAGAGTGGATTGGTTGTCCGGCCTACTATTCAGGTGGGTTCATCTTCTTCCAGCTTCACTTCCTCTTGGGATGTCCTTCTGGCGGTCCTCGGATGTTATTGGGTTGGCATCTTGGAGCCATCTAGTGGATCTCCTTTGCTAGTAGGTATCTGAAATCATAGAAACAGAATTAGGTATTTGTGATATACATACAGGGTGATTGGTGAGAATGGCCTATTAAAAGTATTATACAAACGGATAGGAATTTTAAAACAAAATTTTGCAGTTGGATATGGTTGAATATGAATTATCACGTGAAAATATTTTTGAATAAATATAACTTCCGGTTAACCGGAAGTGGGCATAAACTTCAATATTTTAAATAGCAGGCTATAAAATAAATTACAAATTCAGCTTCTATGATAAATTTTACACATATTTCATGTATCATACCCTATACCTAAATACCATTTGTTCTGAGTTATTCGTAATTAAAGTGATATTACTTCACGTAGGAGTAAATGAGGCGAATGAAATTTTGCATACGCACAGCTGATATTATGTAGTTATACAGCATTTGAAGTTTTTTTCTGTAACATTATACAGGGTGTTTAAAAACTTAGTTGCTTATACATAAGTTCAATCCGCGGAAAGTAGATTTTCTTAAATGGAAAGGTATATATTTTATTAGATATTATGATTCTACAAAATATTCTCTTTGAATCCGTATTAGGAGTTCCTATACCTAAAATGTAAGGTTAATAACTTATAACGATTTAATTAACCTCCGTACCTAAAATGGTCAAATATGTCAATTTACAGAAGCAAGTGCGCTTAGCTCATTTGTTTTACATACTTACTTGCCACTTATTTTGACGTTTGTCATTTTAGTTAGTAAGTTGTTCTCGCCTACACTGTGAGAAACAGATCTGCTCGAGTACAATAATTAGGGTAAACAATGCGAGTATTTACTTTACAACAACAAAAAATTATTTTATTTGTTACAAAACATATTATTTTAGTATATTTTTACAATTTTTATTTTACCTCTGTAATAACATTGTTTCTGTTTCTGTGCATAACATTTTTCTCAGTATATTGTGTTAGAATGGATTAGCATTTAGAATAGACCAAATCAGGTAATCATGAATTTATTTGTTATGCAAAGTGAATGTAATCAAATAGTGAAATAAACGTATCAAACCTTTAGTGAAAGATACTAACATTTACAACTAATGATCAGCAAAAATTTCTAAGAATTTTTAAGATATAAAAAGTTTTAGCGACCGATATGTTCGTAGAACAATGGTGAAAGAACAATACCTGTTAAGTAATAATACCAGTTACAATTATTTAAAAAGGCAGATATTTAAAAAACAGTTGAAGTAGTGTGTCCAAAAGAAAATAGTTTTGTTGTCTTTTGTGTATCTAAAATAAAAGTAAAATCCAACGTGTAAAGTAAAATCCAACGTGTAACAATATCAGTAAAAAATGTAGATTATCTAAGAATTCTCCTAGATACCTACTCCCAACAATTGGTATTTGAATAATCAACATAAGATAAATCTACATCAAAGGTCTAAATAATTAGTAATAACAAATTAGGTAAAATTAAAATAATAAAAAAGATAATATAAAAGATACAGTAGAAAAATTATAAGAACAACAATAATAATAACACAAATAAATAAGTAATCTAAATGGTTTGACATGGCAACCGTTTTTATTGAGGCATTCTATATTCGGAGACGTATTCCTATAATTCTTGCTGCATCTGGTGTTACTTGCCTCCCTTATTCCTATAATTCAATGGGAAGAACTTTCTAAAATAAGATTAACAAAATGACAGGTGTCAAAATAAGTGGCAAGTAAGTATGTAAAACAAATGAACTAAGCACACTTGCCTCTGTAAATTGACATATCTGAGCATTTTAAGTGCGGAGGGTAATTAAATCGTTATAACTTATTAACCTTACATTTTAGGTATAGGAATACCTAATACAGATTCAAAGAGAATATTTTGTAGAATCATAATATCTAATAAAATATATACCTTTCTATTTAAGAAAATCTACTTTCCGCGGATTGAACTTATGTATAAGCAACTAAGTTTTTAAACACCCTGTATAATGTTACAGAAAAAACTTCAAATGCTGTATAACCACATAATATCAGCTGTGCGTATGCAAAATTTCATTCGCCTCATTTACTCCTACGTGAAGTAATATCACTATAAAGTAAGATCGGTATCTGTCACTTTTTTTCTTTAATTGCGAATAACTCAGAAGGAATGGTATTTAGGTATAAGGTATGAAACATGAAATATGTCTAAAATTTATCGTAGAAGCTGAATTTCTAATTTATTTTATAGCATGCTATTTAAAAAATCGAAGTCGGTTAACCGGAAGTGATATTTATTCAAAAATATTTTCACGTGATAGTTCATATATCCAACTGCAAAATTTTGTTTTAAAATTCCAATCCGTTTGTATAATACTTTTAATAGGCCATTCTAACCAATCACCCTGTATATTACCGCGTTACGTTAGCCGGAGTGTCTCCGTCGTAGTGCGGTGTTTGGTGGGCTCCATTGATTTTTGTGCGATGGCGCTACTCATCGCCGAAATATCTTACGAATTTTGTGCCAATTTTTTTATTGTGCGAAATAAATCAGCCTGTATCCCTGCAACGGAGCACTTTAGGACATATGTTTATAGGAACTCCTTTTCTCGGGATTATCCAAGGAATCGCACCTTAAAATTTCTCGGTGAACTTAAGAACCAGCCTGTATACATATCAGTTGTTGCATACAAGTTTTTAAACTTTAATCACCGTTCTTAACGGTTCTAATACGTTTTAATGTGTTGTTTTCTGTCTCAGTGTTGTTAAGAATTTTAAATAATATATAGAATTTTCCAACTGGGACGTTTTCATATTTTTGAACATTGTTAGTTGCAATATACATATCGTATGATTACTGTCGAAACTAATGAGAAAATTAAATCTTGACCATTTTATGCAAAATTGTTACACTTAATCCCAGGTAGCACGGAAACGGTTTTAAAAGGTTAAATAAAGGTTACTTGCAACATTCAACGTTTATAAATGTTAAAATATCGTTGCCTAAACGTTACTCACTAAACATTAATGTAACGTTAAAAAGATATCGTTAGGTATATTTGGTTACTTTGACGGTGAAAATATAACGTGTTAACACATGTTTGATACGTATAAACTTTTTAATGGATACTGAATAATGATACGGAGTTTACGTTGTAGAAATGAGAAAATTAACTTATAACTGTTTATTTACCTTCCTATTTATTTGATGGAGTATGAATTTACATCATATTCTTCACATTACTGCTATTCATTTAATTGGGATATGTTACATATTTTTGTAGTTTCATCGTTATCAGAAACTAAGCTATGGCAATTAAGTGGCGTCAAACTTTAATGTATCGTATTCCTTTATAAAAATATTGTTTGCATTTTCCAACGTTAATAAAATGTTTCTCATGTAACATTTACAGAACTTTTATGGAACGTTAAATTATAACGTTTTATTTTCGTGACATTAAGACGTTTCCTAGACGTTATATAAACGTTTTTTCTAACGCTTAGGAAACCTTTTTAAAACATTTTACAAACGTTACATGCTACCTGGGATATAGCGTTGGTGCAGAACCAAAGATGGTATATACATATTTGTAATAGAACAAATAAAGGGTCCGAAACGTTGGCATTATTAAAATAAAGTTTTGTTTTTTAACTAAACACCAAAATTAAACCCAGAATTCTTCTCTAGTTAGAAGTAACGTAGGTATATAGTTAATATCATTCAAGCTCAGGTTCTTTATTCTGAATCATTTACTAATATATACACTTCAAATTTTTTAATTATTTTTATATATAAATTTTATTTATTTTTCTTTACCGCGCTCCTATAATTAATTTAATTTCTTCATCCTTGAACAAAAACTTTCGAAAAATTATATGTTTAAACCGGCAAATTCTTTTTACACCAAAATCAATTTATTTTAATAATAACTAATAATAATAATAATTTTATTTGTCATTGATCGCAAAGTGATACGGACAATTGTCAAAAAAATCTATAGAATATATATCTACAATATCAACTTAATATAAAAAAGGTACCAAATATTTACAAAAACCATACGTGAGTAGGTTAGTACGATAAGTACTCATCGACACTATAGAAGCACTTTTCAATTAGATATGTTTTGATTCTTGTAAAATACCGATTTGTGTCTGATATATTTCTTATGTTCTCTGGCTATGAATTATATACGATAATTGCTTTATAGTAACAGCCGCTCTCATACGTGGTTGTAGCGTGTTTAGGAATAGATAATTTATCAGTGTTTCTTGTTATTAATGCCGAAGACATATCTGCATTTTTTAGAAACAATCTTCTATTCTCTCTTTGGAAAACTAAGAACTTATAAATATACAAACAAGGTAGAGTTAAAATGCGGAAGTCTCTGAAATAGTCCCTGCATGATGTCCTAGAAGACAGACCATATATGCAACGTAAGATCTTTTCTTGAGTAATAAATAATCTGACCGTAAGAGGGGAAGCACCCCAAAGCAAAATGCCATAGCATAAGAGAGACTGGATGACGGCATGATAATAAGTCGGCAGCGATCCAAGAGACACTACCCGTCGAAGTTGATAAATAGCATACAATGATTTATTTAATTTTTTAGTTAGATTATCTATGTGGCCTGCAAATTTCAAATCACGACTAATGTTAATACCCAAGAAATTCACCGATTCACATTCAGGGATTGATTTCTGGCGCAAAGGAATATAAACAGATTCCTGAGATAAACCTCCAAAGCTCACCAGTCCGGTCTTGCCGCAGTTAAGGTTCAATTGGTTGACCTCACACCAATCGCCCATACGTTTAGCAAATGTAGCTGCGATTAACAGAGATGTGTCATCTGCATACTGAACCACAGTCTCAGCGCGTATATAACTGTGCAAATCGTTGACGTAGATCAAAAATAAAAATGGACCTAAAACCGAACCCTGAGGTGCACCAGTTTCCAGTTCAGCTGCTTCAGACACTCTTGGGTGTCCATTAATGTCGCCCAGAGATAGCTTTTGACGCCTATCACAGAGATAGGATCATAGAAGATCCAGAGCGTTACTACGAATTCCGTACCTATCCAACTTCTCACACAATATTTTATTATTTATAGAGTCAAATGCCTTACTTAAATCAAAATATGTGTATAGGTACCCACTGTTTTCATTTTATTATCTGTTTTAATTACTGCATTAAGACTACTAAATATTGCTTTTTCACACTAAGACTTAGGTAAAAAACCGAATTGAGAACTGGAAAATTTGGATCCAGACCGACAGAAATCCAGTAGACGCGAAACTATGATTTTTTCTAATACTTTCGAGAAGGAATATAAAACAGATATCGGTTTATAATTATGTATCATAGTTGTTTTCTTATGAACTGGTATAAATTTTGCCAACTTACAACGATTAGGAAAACTACCACTACTAAACATGGAATTAATAATGTCAACCAAAGGGACGAGTAAAGACGTACAACAAAGCTTCACAATATTCATTGATATACCATCGAATTCTGAAGATTGTTTAGAAGGAAGTTCGCTAATAATACGACAAATTTCAGATGCGTTAGTTGGAAAAAAATAAAAACTACGTTCATAAAGTTGTACATTCAGCGCTGCAGGACTCTTATCATTGCACGTTGATTTAGCATTACTGAAGTAATCAAGAAATAGCTTAGCTAATATTTTGGGATCGTATTCTAAATAACCATTGATGTCCAATTCGATAGGATTTGTTCTATGCATCTTTCCAGTTTTCGTCTTAATTATATTCTACACCACAGTGGACTTATTAGGCACCATAGCAATTTTATTGTCATAGTAAGTTTTGCGAGAATTACTTAACGCATTAAACTCTTTTTTCTGATGTAAATAATATGCCTAAAAATCCTGGTTATCAACGCGCTTACACAGCCAGTATAGTTCACGTAGTTCCTCAGACGCATTTCTAACAAGGTCATCAACGACAACAGCTTTTTTTTTGCTAGTTCGCGTTACAAGAGGGAAATGCTTACTGAAATAGATAAAAATATTTATAAATGCTTCGTATTTTTTATATACATCATCAACTTGCAAGACCTCACACCAATCTTCACCGTTCAAATCGTTAAGAAACGAAAACTTATTATCTTTATTAAAATTACGTATTATTTTTGAAAAACTATTTGATTGTGGGCGCGTGCCCAAGGATATAAGAACTATAGAATTATCGCACAGGAACGAGTCTCTAATCGCGTATTTAAATTTATCAAAGGAATAGTTGGAAAACACATTATCTATACAATGTGTCAGTAATTAGATAGAAATAGTAATTAGATAGAAATTTAGATAGTTAAAGAGATTAATGGCCCCGTTAAGAAACGAGATATCCAATTATTGTATGTTATTTGAACTTGTTTCTATACATAGCTCGATTTGTTGCCAAACTTGCTTGCGTCTAACCGCGCCAAAATTAACGACCATTCATATGTATTGTGTAAGTATTAATCACGTGCTTCAAGAATATGTAAAAATAGTACGTTAGGAGGTTGAAAAGACATCTAGGAACCAACAGCTTTGACACATTCTTGTATTTGTATTTCGTTTATGTAATAAAATTTGATGAAAAACATGTATAATTTTTTAACATTCTACATTTCTTATGAACAATTCACGTAACTTTAAATTTTAATTCATTGATAAAATATCTAGTTGTTCATAACTTGCAGATATAATTATTTTAAGGTGTTACTATTTATAAGCTTTTCGTATTCATTTCAAATCCTATATCTTGCGGAATAAACAACAAATATGTAATTATTATGTTCCACTTTAGAAATAGTATTCTGTCAACAACAAGGTTAATTAGCATGGATTATCATTATTTATTTAATATGTTATAAGTTTACTAACCTTTTATAGGAATACTCTTAGGTACGCATATCTTCCCCATTATCGCTATATTTAGGATATAGCGGAGCTTACCTTCCAGAACAGCTGTTAATACAGACGCAAGTGTTGTTAAGAGGTCCATAAACTTAGCTGCCACATTTCCGAATTTTGAAAATTTTATTATGCGATTGTTTTGTATCTGTTTTGTGCTGATTTGTGCCGGTGAAAGCGCGTTTGTGCTGTTTCTGTTTTCGATATATTTAATTTGGTGACTAAGTTTACAGTGACCGCCACACTTTTGAATTTTGAAAATTTGAATACGCTTATTTTCTATTTGTTCTTTTTTGTGCTGATTTGTGCCATTAAAACCGCGTTTTATACTTCTTTCGTTTTCGAAATATTCGACTTTTAAAAACAACCAAACGTAAATTTGGCCATTTTGTCCGTTTTGTGCGGATTTATGCTGTTGAAACAGTTTTGTGTTGCTCCGTTTTCGAGATATTAAACTTAAGGTAATGTCATAATTATGCCGAAGAATTGCTGCAAAATGAATATTGGTACAAACGGCATTGATTTTCAAAGACAACTATGAACATGAACTTTTTTCTCTTAAAAATGTAATATCTCGGAAACCGTTAATTTGCAGTATAAGGTTTATAGTGAATAACTATCTTTATTATATTTAATTTATAACGGGTAATATGAAAATTTAACAATATATAGGCTGTTGTATTTAAAATAAGACAATTTTATAACGTTCAGCCAAAACTAAACACCCTGTATATACCAAAATAATTTTACGATGTAAGGTAATTGATTCCAAATAACTTTTAATTAAAACAATTTTGAATAAGATTAATAGGTAAGATATAATAGACCGAGAACAGATAATTGGCACACCCTATTATAACGTGTGTCGTAAGAATTATTACAAATAATTCCGATATGCTGCAGAGCATTACGACGAAACCATTTTTTTAATGGCAGAGTTAGCGTAATGGACGATGAAAAGTATTTCATTCTTTCAAACTCGGAAATGAAAGAAAATGACGGTTTTTACACCGATAATATTGAAGTGTCCAGACGAAATTGCTACAAATTCGAAAAAATTATAAGACATTCTGGTTTGGCCTACGATTTCAAAAACAGGTATCACACACACAGTACACCAAGACCGTATATTGGGTAAGAGGAGAAACAGTCGATGCTAATATATACACTCAAACATGTCTTCCAAAATTGCATAATTCTATTAATAATCACCATGTTGGTGATATAATATTTTGGCCTCATTTGGCAAGCTGCCATTATGCCCCAATTACAAGAGATTGGGTAACCACAAACAACATATCGTTTGTGCGAAAGATTGACAATCTACCAAACCTACCCTAAGCTCGACCACTTAAAACATTTTGGTCCCTTTTGAGCAGGAAGCTCTATGGCAACGGTTGGCAAGCCGCAAATACAGCAGTTTTGCGCCGTAAAATTTATCAAAAAAATTGAGAAGCAGATATAATCCTATCCAGTGTCTAATTCAATGAGTTCCAAGAAAGCTTTGTCCAGTGAAAGATTACGGGATTTTGGCGGTTCATTACGTTGGAATTTCCTTGTTTAATATAAGATTAATTTAACTGATAAAGTTGTACAAATATACTATGTTTTGCGCTGTTTTTTATGTATTTTTTCCCCAAAATTTTTGAGACATACGGTATACATTTCTTCTTTTCATGATCCCTTTACTGTCTGCAGGTAAATGAATTAAATAGGTTTTCTTTAGAATTTAGGTCCTTTTATATATGTACATATATAAAACCAATTCTTTAATTTAAATTAATGAAACTGAATTCACAAAAATTCGTTATTTAAGTACATTACCTTTGAGATATGATACCGATATTACCACGGCTGATCTATTTGTCTTTTGTTCTTTATATAAATTATACTTAGCTTTCTTATTCATAAGGAATTACGCGATACAAAATATAACTCTAGGTCATTTGAATCTTCGCTCTCTGTTGTGTTCGTACAATGATGTCGCAATTGGTGAATAATAATTGTTCTATATTGCGCATAAGTGAAACTTGGTTAAAGGACAGCATTAATATTGCTGTTGGAAACAGTGTTTGGTAATTCCATTACCTAGGCAGGCCAATTATGACAGACTGTAGAGATCTTCGCCCCATCAGGATTCTGCTTATTTTATCTAAAATTGCAAAAAAATAATTGACTTACAACTCAAAAATTATTTAAGTAAACACAATATATTACCTGAGGTCCAATCTGGATTTAGAAAAAAAAATTAGTGGTACCACAGCATTATTAAACATATTTAACGACATAATCCAGAATAATGATAAGTATAAATTAATGTTAGTGTATCTATGAAACTACACTAAAGCTCACTAAAACATCCTTAATCACATATTGATGTCAAATATACTTTACCATATTGGTTTGGGACGAAGTGCGATCGATTTATTATATGATTAACTTACAGAAAGGCAGCAGTATCTAATAGTGGATCAGGCAAGGTCTTCTTTTGAGAGAGTTAGGTCAGTCGTTCCCTAAGGATCCACTTTGGCCCTTTTACTATTTTTAATGTATACCTTTACATTTGCCAATATTTAATTTTTTTATTCACTAACTGTTATTTCTATGCTGATTCTGAAATATACCATTTTATTTCCTTGAGAAGTACAAAAAGCGTCTGAGGAAATGAACAAAATATTAAATGCTTGCGACAAACAGCCACGCTCTGTCTAAATCCTTCTAAGACAAAACTTATTTTATTTGGACCAAGATGCATCAGGTGCATCATGACTTCCGTAGCAAAATTAACATGAAGTCTGGTAATAGTATTGCCTCGCTCAGTACAACAGTAAAAAGTGTTGGAGTAATATTAAATGACAAACTCAATTTTTATCGCTGTGCCAGGAAGAATTTGAGCAAATTCAATGAATTTTTGCCGGACTATGCATACCAGATGAGGAATCGCAACATGTGGTTCGTTCCTCGTCATGATATGTCGCTATTTCGTAAGTCCCCTGAGTTTGCATGCATAATAATCTATAATCGGCTTCCAGGTCTGGTCAGAAACGTGGCAAGTATTAAAGGTTTTAGAACGATGATAAAAAGATATTTCACTGAGAATTGTTATTATAGTCTAGAAGAGTATATGACTAGTGAAAGATAATATAATATATGCATGTACGTACTTATCCTAAGATATTCTTTTATAAATTTATTGACGTATTCTATCCAATGTTTAATTGGCTAACGAATAAAGGATATTATTATTATTATTATTATTATTGCAAATAGTGTAAGAACAGATTTTTGGATTAAAAGTTTGCACGCTTTTGAAAGAAATCATGACTAATGTTGATATTGAAAGCATGGAGGCAACGAACAGTGGAAGATTGGACTTACGGCCAGAGATAGGACTTGCGACCAGAGATATCAACAATATATTATGCAAAAGAATATCCTGTGTTTTGTGCGTCGCGAGAGAGAAAATAAATTCAAGGTGCTGGAGAAACGCTTGTACTCGGTTATTTTGTCAAACTTTCAAATTAATCTTCTCTTTCATCTTCGTGGCCGAAGTATTTGTTGTTGCGAAGTTGTTTGAAATTAAAGAAAAGAGTATCAACAAGTATGCTGACTTGATAAGATTTATCAAAAAGAAGAAAGTTTTTCGTCCTTGATTTTGAGGGTAATATTAATCCCCTGATATTATTTAAGAAATATATAGCATTACGGGCGTCACATGTTATAACTAAAGGACTGTTATTCTCGTACAGAAATGGAAAGTGTACATTGAATAAAGTACATGAAAATCCATGAATACCGATGATTGTATTAG
Organism: Holotrichia oblita; assembly: GCA_023690525.1. Classification (NCBI taxonomy): domain Eukaryota; kingdom Metazoa; phylum Arthropoda; class Insecta; order Coleoptera; family Scarabaeidae; genus Holotrichia; species Holotrichia oblita. Next base: position 82,263,497 of record CM043017.1, on the reverse strand, counting down.
ATCTTCTTAACGCCGGTAGAGACATTTCAGATTTGCAAGGAATTGGGTGGATGGGAATCCAGCAAAGTTCCCAAACAAAACCCGGTTAAGGAAGTTTCAGTTACGCAGAAGATCTATAGATCGGGAACCTTTCAATAAGCAATGTGTTAAATACTAAAGAATCAATGAAACGTTCACTATATGCAAAGGGTAAAGAAACTGAAAATCTAGCGATCCAACACACGAACGGCATATGTTTTACATTTAATAATTGTGACAAAATATGTAGATATTCATGTTCAAAAATAAACTTATATTATAATTTTGCATCTAAGACATTATGAGTTTGTATCTAACGTATTATAAGTAACCAAGAAACTAGTAGCATTATGGCCTGAATAATTATCAATAAATGTTTAAGGTCAAATGAACTTGAAAACATCGATAAATGCCACAGCATAAAAACCAAAAAATGACTTGTTAAAGGCGGTTATGGTATATTGTTGAAATCACCTTGCAAACGAGTACAATGAAAATAGAGCATGGTAAGCCGTACATGGAATCAACATTAGACTGCTTAGCAGATCGACACATCTATCTCTGACAATCCACAAATTGTCCGAGCTAAATCGGTATTTGCTGGTACTGAACTTTTTTATGTTACACCCGGTAGTGCTACTTCCGACCTTATCCATTAGAGGGAAGGAGGTTGGAATTAGTCCATCGTCGCAGGTGTTTTGCAATATAGATTTAGGAGTATTTATGCAATGAAATTGTGAAATGTTACTTTAGATACAGAATTTTCGGCTATGATGTTATTTTTACAATATTCGAAATATTTCAAATGAATAATCTGTAACTTCAGGTGAGAAAATTGAACAAGAGTTAAATATATTTGATGTAAGCTAAACGCATGCATGAATACTGTAAACTATAACGACCTACAGAATAAATATTTGTAGCTACTTTATATATTTGCTTTGATAACTCAATAAATGGCAGAATAACTGATATTTTAAGTGAATAGTCATACTTAGTTATAGTTATGTGCAAAATCATTGTGGTGAGTGTTGATTTAAATAATTTTCATAGCCTCTAGTAAAGTAAAATATATTGTAAAATCATATATAATAATGTATTGCATAAACATTTACGTTTACATTTATTTAGATGACGTAACTGGGTGTACAGAATTATATTAGAATTGTAACATATACACATGAATATTAACATTTATAGTAGTTCAAAGGATTTTAAACGCAAATATGCGGACGCAGTTGATTTGACTTATTTGGTTAATAGATTTGCATAAAAAATTTGAATGTATCCTATACGCTTCGCCTAAAGTTACACGCCAATCCTCAGCTACTAAATGTACACAATGACAAATGTATAAGAACTTACGATAAAGTGAAATGGATATACGAGTAGATTTGGTTAACGTACACTCTGTATATCTTAAGAAAAGAGAAAATAACATTTACATTGTAGAAGAAATTTTTCATGTTAACGTAATAATAACAATAAACAATTATTGCGATAAGATTCAATAATAAAGATAATTTTATGTTAAGAGGCTTGAACTAGGCTAAATTATATATTTTCTTTAGATTTCATCACCTAATCAACAATTTTTGTAAAATCTGGGAATGAAACACTAATGCAAATAAAATTTTGTAATGATCAAAATCTTGAGTAATAAAGCTAATATAAGGGCTTCCGGATTTTGACCGCGTCATAGAAAAATAAATATATACAATACAAAATAAATTTACAATACAATAATACATAATACAAATAGATTTGTATTGTATATATTTACTTACAGACACTACTGCAAAAGAAATTAATTCAAAAATAAACATAAGACAATAATTGTTCGCACATCAAAGTTAATAAAATACGCCACTAGGCGGCCAGCTCATAGTTTTATCCAGGTAAAATTTAAAACAACTTCTGCTGTTTTAAATTTTACCTTATTTTACATTATTACTAAATAAATGTAAATAAATAAATAAAAGTAAACAAAACTACAAAAAAATATATTTTTAGTGAAAATTATATCAATTAGAAACTCATCCATTTGTTGTTCTCCATTCAAAACTGATACCATTCTAAATTAAGATTGCTGAAATGTTTACTAAAACAGTATTGATTTATCGTTTAAATTAATGCAAATCCTTTCAAACAAAGAATATATTTTTCTCCGCGTGGGAACTTTAACAAGTGAAAATATAAGATATACGTTGTTTACAAAATAAAAACATCAATAATAAAATATTACTATATTTATATTAAATATGAAATATTTGATCAATACTTGGAGAAACGCCACCAAATAGTATTTCACTAAATTACATGTAACAAGTTTACAAGTAATATTTATAAAAGTTTTATGGGAAATGATTTTTGTAATAGTAAATTCATCCACAAAATAAAATAAGCGAAGCCTAATAATCTATAGAGTAAAAATAATTAATAAACGAATAGAACTCAGTATTGGCTCGGAAAAAACTAGCAGGCCAAACTTAATAAACGAAAAAACTTTGAAACAACGCAAAGTGATTCTAAAATTAACTAACCTACATGTGTAGTGTTGTTCTACGACATATCCCACAGTTATGAACGGAAAAAAAAATTCTATTTCTAAAAGCTAACTTAAAACAGCTTAAAACCGATTATAGCAAGTAGCACTCTCGGGATTTTGTCTATAAAAGTAGGACAAAAATGTTGATTTAAAGATATTTCTAGAGTCTGGTACGATGAATTTTTCTACTAATTGGTGAAACTGCATCCTGCTGAATACAATCAGATACAGTATTTCATCTATCTAAGAGGCATCCTAACTACAATAAAGAATTTTCGCGTTAGAGGATTTCATTGAACTTTGTTCAAAAACGCGCAGTTTTGACAACATATTTTTTTTAATTTACCGAAATCGATTTTAAAAAGCCGATCACCCTGTATAATGGTAGATGACCAAGTGCAATGCAGTGTAGCTTGCTTTAGTGCGCTTTGACCTTTAAGCACCTACAATTAATTTTCATACATTTATATATGAGAAATAGATGAAGACACCTGTATTTGCTACAATATTTATTTTTATATATTATATCTGAAGGAGTTACGGCATCTATATTTTATTACCGAAATACATGCTGATATGTCATTTCCTATAAAAAGCTTTCTATAGGAAAGAAGCTCTTCTGTAAAAACATTGGTCTGTGCGGAGTATTTATGGGCAAGAATATTCCAGTATATTTCCAGTTTCTGGGTTGGAAGCTTTCTCTCTGAGAACTAAAAGAATATATTGGAAAATAGAGAAATGTAAACCAGTAATTAGTGTGGAATAAACTGGCTTTTTGTAATAAACTACTTTCCGAGACTAGCTTAACAACCACCGCAAAATACAGGTAAGTATAAGAGAAAATGGCGAATCAGCGAAATTTTATTAAAGATATACAAATTAAAAATTATGCCAAAAATGTTTACAAAATGTATCTCTCCCGGAAATAACCGAAGTAGTATAACTAAAAGCTAAATGATTTCCACCCGTATTAAGGATCCATTATTAATATTATTCAATTATACATATGTGTTTTAATATATAGACAAGAATTTTGAAATAATTTATAGGAATTAAGTAAAAAACAGCTTCAAATATTTTAGAAAACAACGATAAGACAACAATTAAAATCTCCAGACTTAGTCAAGACAAAACTAAAACCAAAAATTTTGATAAAACCCTTAATATGTTTTCTGCGTAAAAGCATAGAGAAATGTATGAAGTACATATATATATGTATGTAGATTTGGTCTAAACCAGTTTCGCATACTTGAGTAGAAAGTGATAACTAACACCGGTAAGGTTTGTTAGTATCTTTAACAGTGCGAAATGTAATGATGCAGGCGATAGCGCTAACCATTCCAAAATTTATAGTAGTGAGATAATAGCTTGTAGTAATACTCAGGAAAATATTACTTTAATTCTAACAGTTCATTCACAAAGGCGCTACGGTCAGAAACGCACGGTTTTTCGTCCAGTCATTTTAATCGTTCAGAGTTCAATTCTCTAGACTTGGCAGTACGCGTATTTTCTAAGCATGTAATGTTAGTCTGTGCTTCACCCACACTTCGGTCAAATGTTCATTTAAAATACAAATTTCAAACTTTCGGTGATATTTAGTTTTTGTGAACAATGCCTGGAGGTAGGATACGTTTTTTTTTTGTTTTTAGATTCATATTAATTTAAGTTTTTGTGTCTTTCCGACAAATTTATTTTATGTTGTTCCGGTTTATTTTAAATGAAAATTATGCGACAAAGTTTTCATTTTATTACCTATCATAAAGTTTTTTAGTATCATAAGTGTCTGTCTTTTCAGTTAGAACTTTATGACATACTTAAGTAGCAATCAATTTTAGAAAAAAAGACGATAAATTATTGTACATGTTCTTTTATGGCTTATTTAATATCACATAAAATGATATCAGTTGTTACAGATTGAAAAAGCAAATACTGCAAAAGTATTTCGTAATTAAGGTTCTATATTTGGTAAGGGGTAAGAAGTCAAGAACTATGTACAATATCCGAATGAAACTTAAAAAAAAACAAATGTTGACATTTGAACTTTCTTACGCAATTCAGTTCACAATATTACAATACAGTTATAAATATTCATTTTCTTGGTGGATATCACAACATTTGAAAATTAAAGTTGAACGTACTATTGTTGTTGTAGTCTCTCACAAATAAACATGGATAATGCATTATTAACTACACTAAATTATTAGTGGACATATGTATATTTCGTTTCGAATACTTCTAGTAATAAAATATTAAATATAAACAAATTTATTATTTGTATAAGTTAACTTGTGTAATATTTAAACTAAAATCACGATTTTATATTCTCTATGATTATATAGGTCTTTGAGAATAATTATTGTATTAGCAGTTTCTTGAAGATAATTTTCCAAAACCTATTCTATTACTTTTTTTACCGGGGGAAAATCCTTAATGGACATCGAGCCATGGTGTCATTTGGTCGATAGTGTAGGACTTTCCACCGTGGCCTACCTATTAAAAACCCCCCATTTCTTCCGCCGCAGGATCATCGGAACTGCTGTTGGCGTTGCATCAATGGCGCGGTTGTCTCTTGTTAATTGTCTGTTCTATTCTCCCTTGCCATCATGCTTTTTTAATGTATCCTTCCACTGTCCGCCAGTTTGCCTCACTTTCTAGCATCGTTGCGATAATGTTTTCTTCACTTATTGGCCAGCGTAACTGAGTCTCTAGCATAGTTCGGTCCGTATTCCACCTGTCGCATTTAAAAGCCATGTGGGCAGGCGAATCATCATCTTACAGTCCTGGCACAGGTTATCTTCTGCCAAATTAAATATTTGGAGGTAATTTCGAAAATTTCCATGCCCTGAGAGAAACTGGCTTAGGTAGTAGTTCACCCTCCTAAATTTGCAATCCAGCCACAGAATTATGTTGCCTATGAGAATTCTGGTCCAGTTGGCCGTGTACTCCAAGTTCTCCCACTTTCTTTGCCATCTTCGTATAGTTAGGAATAATCATCCTGCGTTGTTCTTCGGCAAGAAGGGAAATTGGTGGAACTCCCACTGTAACCTGCACCGCTCTGGTAGACAAGGTTCTGTATCCGCTTATCACTCTAAGCAATATTCTTCGCAGGAGGCTTTCAAGCGCTTCTCGTTTTTTTTTTAGTATCCAATGCAGTGGCCCAAGCTGGAAATGCATATAGGATTTGCGATTCTATGGCCTTATAGAATAACTGCCTGCGATTACTACTTGAACCCCCTATATTCGGCAGCACTTTTAGCAGGGCTGTAAGGGTTGCGTCTGCCTTCTCTAGTACTTGTTTCACGTGCATTCCGAACTTTAAGTTGTGGTCTGGCATTATGCCTAGGTATTTCAGGTTTATTTGGGGAGTGCCCTCTTTCTTCGACACAACAAACTTGACGTCTACGCTCCTGCAAGGGCCCTTGAGGATGATCGCTTCAGTTTTTTCCGGGGCTAGTTGCAAGTTTTTTTTTCCTCCATCTATTTAGCAATGCTTTCTAGTGACTCATTGGCTTTGAAGCTAGACGTAAGACTGGGTCGTACAGTATGTTTCACAGGATCGGCCCTAGAACCAAGCCCTGGGGAATGCCAGCGTTCAACGCCAAATATTCTTTGGGGAGAGTAGAATCTGCCTGTTCTGGAAGTAGTTCTCCAGAATATTGATAAGATATCTTGGGATATTCCTCCTCTTGAGCTCTCCAATTATTCCACTCCGGGATGCTGAGTTAAAAGCGTTTCTGACATCCAGTGCTATCATAGCGACCCATTTCTTTTTTGACGATTTGACCAATCTGACTACCTCTCTGACGGCACGGACCGTTGATTTACCTTTGACGAAACCAAACTGCTTTTCTGAAAGCCCACCTGACTTGTTAATTTCTTCCTCCGCCCTGTTTTTAATTAAACGTTCATATGTTTTGCCCAATGTACTAAGCAGGCAAATAGGTCTAAACGCAGAAGGCGTTGCTGTTGGCGAACCTTTCGGCAGGAGGACGACTATGGCATTCTTCCAATCTGTTGGGAATTGCTGATTCTATTACTTTTTGTTTCATATTATTTTTAGTTACTACTGATATTTCAGTTGTTTGGGTTTTTCGAAAACATTGAAGCATTTGGAAATCAAAATCCACCTAAAATCACTTATTACTGAAAAACGAGTTTGTATTCAAAAATGGGAACATTGCTTTGAATGAATGGAAAAACACTATATATCTGTTAAGCAGCTATTCTATAGAATATCTTTCTAAATTTCTCTCCTATTTATGTCGAATTAATAACGCATTGTTATCGTGAATGCCAAGCGTCTGCAAGTTTTCGGAACTTACAATTAGTTTAAATATACGTTTGCATGTCTAAAGATAGTTAATCTAACATTATTGCATATTCAATATAACACCATATTACTAATTGGAGATTATACTTAGTAATGCATTGGAGAAAGAAAATATTTTTGAAGATATTGTATAATTTAAATCTTGTTACTCGATGCATATCATGGTGTACTAATACTGTGACAGTTTATTACAAAACTTGATTCAAACTCATCTCATTTCATGATCGATAAGGTATACACAAATAAAATGCAATATATTCCCGCGATTATCCGTTTAAACGGTTTTTCATGAAATGCAAATGTTTTTTCTTTTATAAGTATTTCAGATAAGTTGCATAGACATTAACTATAAATTATGCCGATTGTTGTGCTAGTACTAAATTAAAAATATTCATACTTATCACATTTTTATCCCGTTATTAAATATTTGTGTAATACATTGTTTGAATACAAGTCTTTCAATTTATAACATAATTTCAGGGAACTTAGACTAACTGTACATACTGTTGCGCAATAATGTGATAATTGACCACAATGTTTCAAGCAAAATCTCATCGTCTTCATTACTTTAAGTTTTCTTTCTAGAGCAGCGCACTATATATACAGATCAAACAGCCGCCCTATAGTCGGGGCATTGTATATCGGAACTATTCGGGAATAGAGAAGTAGGGATGTATTACTAGATAGTTAGATGCACACTTCACCCGTACGCTTGTATTCTGTTCAATACATATGCACAATACAATAATTATTTGCTTATTCTCAAAATGTCTATAAACTTTATAAACTAAACAGAAGTTTGTGGTAAAAATATAGATGATGAACTCGTCACATATAGGAGAAGCAATTACACACGTAACGAAGACAATAATTTCTGTTCATAAGTAAATAAATTAAATGGCCCAATTATGTTGTTATGTGTTGTGTATGGCGAGCCCAAACATTTAATTTTGCAGAGTATTGTGTTCGAGCGTCATAAGTGCAAGGTCTCTTTTCTTGTGACCAATACCTTGCAACACTTGGGTTGTGTCGACCATGTAAAGCGAACGAAGATTCGTCTGTAAATACGTGTAAGTTTTACACGGATTTAAACAGCCATACATTTCAAAGTTATTGATTATATGACAAACTGTTTCAAAACAAGTAGTTTGTTGGAACTCATCGTTAAATAGGCGTACAATATCTCTTATCGAGTAACCACAGTGATGTTGTTTTATAACATATTTCTTTTGTTGAAGGGTAAAAATGTCCATCATAAATTACAAAACAATCAGCATCTGTAATAGTATCAATAATAATCATATATTTACGATAGCATGAATTACTCTATCTCGCTAACAGACTACAACTGTGCGCTGTCTCTACTTCCGAATGCTTCCGACAGACGATGCCCCGACTATAGGGAGGCTGTTTGATCTGTATATATGTATATTGATGTAAATTCTAAATGATATATTTAACTGAAATCTGAAGATAGAATCAATAGTATGGTATCTATAAGCTATGTATTTAGACGAACAATATAATTTTCTAACTTTAAAGAGTAAGGAGTAATCGAGTAATATATGTATAGTAAATCACGTATACCGCATGCAGTTTTTGCAGGATTTTTATTATAGTATTAGAAGCGACTATGCACTATGCAACGTTAATCTAAGCTTATGGTTTATATTGTGTGGCAACTGTATGATTATTAATTTTAATGTACTCTTTTGCATAAAATATACAATTTCCGCTGACATCTGGATAACCCTGACACAAACAAGAATATTTTCGCATATTTTTGCATGTCTTCCGTATTTTTGCATATTTATAAAGTAATCTTAAGAGAAATTCGGAATAGTAATAGAGTAGTAATAATAGTGATAATAATTAATAAAGAACGACAAATTACTCCTCTCAGTCTTGTCAACAATCTGCTAATCGATTTTAAGCCAGCTAATAATCTTGGATTTAATAATTTATTAGCAAGTTTTCAATTTTAAGTATCCCACCTGATCGGGTAATTGCTGCAAAGCAGAAAAATACTTATACCCTCTACTATTTCTGTTCCTGTACCTAAATGACAAACTGTTTCAATTGTTTAAATGGCACAGTTATGATGTATATAGTTAGTTAGAGTTAGTTAGAGTTACGTTCAATTACTAAATACGGCCATGTATTAAACATAGGTACATTTTGTGATAATAATTGTTATGTTATCATTTGTTTTACATTATAGTGCAAAGCCAATTTTAACTACATATATTTTATTGTAATAACAATTATAACTAGGTACAAAATACATTACTTTTATTTTTCAGGATTAGTTTCAATTATTTCTGAAATTAATATTGCAATGTTGTTTACAAAATAAACAAGTCAATTTATCTTAATTTAATGCTACCTGTCTTCTAAACATGCTGTTTTATAATAGACGGGAGTCCTAGTAAACCTCCGGAAGTATATAAATACACCAAAAGTATCCTAACATTAAAAAGAAATGAACAAACATACAACACTGCCTAAAAGAAAGCGACACATATCACGTAAAGGTACCACGATTTCTTTTATCGTCCCTCAACAATATTTCTTTAAGAGATCCTCAATATCGTAAATGATCTGGCTAAATCTGGGCTTTGAGTTGACCATTATAGAACATTCCTTGCACGATTGTATTGATTGATCAGTTCATAATCCATTCACAGTCCACACGGAATTATTTCACGTTTTATATTTGGCAGTGATGAGAACACAGAAAGCTTTATAAGTCTGCCATCGCCATTATTCACACACTGTCTTTCTTAAGCATGCGTTAATGTATCTTCCCTTTTTCTTCTGACGTCCTGAATTTTGTTACTTCTCTCGTATAGCTGTCACAGAGAAAAGAAGTTTCAACTAGTATTATAGAATTCAAAACGCTATGGTAGTACATCGTATCTAGTTTCCCGTTACATTTATGTGGCAGCATGATAGAGTTGTGTTCATGAATGCTCATAAAAAATAAAACTAAAATAGATTAATTGTTTGTGGTTTCGTTACAATAAATGTAATTGCTGTAAACTTTAATTTTACAATTATACATACATTTGTAATGAAATAAATCTACTGAAGAGACTTGATCGAGAAGGTTTATTGGAAACAGAATGGTTTGCAAGTAATAAAAATAAAATAATATTCTGTTTTATAAAAACCAAAAGAACTCAAACACGATCAACCAACAGTCAACAATTTTGAAAGTAACAAAAAGCAAAACACAAGCAGAAAACCGCATTAGGCATTACAAGTAATATCTGCAAAATAGTTTACACAGGTAGAAGTTCATTTGTGTAAGCCTGTTAATTAAATTAGAATTTGTTCATGTGCAAAGGAAGAAAAATATAACGATAAACTTTAAAGCAATAAATAGTATGGTCTGAAAAACCGGCCATCGGCATCGCCGGCAATCGGTTAACATCGCTAATGTATTTAAAAATAGCGCGCTTGTATTACAGATGGATTCAGTGTTGTCAACTGTCATGCAAATTCCTTCTGTGGTCGTATAATGTTTTGTTTTGTTATATTTGGTTATATTAAGTTACAAGAAACGATAGAAAATTAAAAACTAAATGTTTTAGAAAATTATAGGTGTATATTTACAATTAAGAATACAACGTATAAGTAAAATAAACCGGTTTCGGGCGACCACTTTATTCTTCTATTTTTATTCATATTGGCCACTATTCAAACATAATCACAAACAACAATAATTTGACTCGCAAGCTTAAAATCATAACGATTTTGTGCAAGCGTTAATCACATATCGTGTGTCGCCTTCTTTTGTAAATTGCCAATTTATCTAAATGCCATTATCTGTAATGGCCATTATGATGGCCCGTGTGTCGAAGATATTAAAGAGTCTTGTAACGTAACATATCGGTGATGAATGTGATATATTATACTGCAGATAAATATTTTAAAATAATATTTTCCTTTTTTTTCGCGTCTACGTTACTGAATTCACCACTGCATTTGTATACCGAGAAAATACTTTTTTAGCTCATCTGTGATATTTTTAATTTTTATACAACATATACATACTTATTCTTAGAGTTTCTACCGGAGCTTAGCTTCTACAGTTTTATTGTTTGTGTATTATTACTATAACTGAATTAAATTATTTTTCTGTTCAATTAAATTAATTAATGTTTTATGAGAATTTTATTTCTTTTTGTATAGTTTAATTTATTATTTTATAGGTCTTAAATTTTTGTTGTTTGTGATTGTTTTTAACAATAAAAAAATATATGTAGCAATTGTTCTGTTATTATTTTTAAAATACTTGTATTGTATAATGTTTTGTGAAAGAAGATAAAAATATGTAAGTAACTGATTATTAAGTTGGTAAATATATCACTCAATTATTACATTTTTATAATAATAATCGGACTTTATTAATAGGCGATATTCATCTTACAGATGTTCTGCCATATAATCTGCCGTACACGAGAAATTTATATACAGGGTGTAACAATAGTGCGATATTCTTCCATATGTCCATTTTTATGCAAAATACAGAAAATATTTAAATACAAAAGTTGTTTAGTTTTATGAAATTTATAACGTAAAATTATTCTACGATATATAGGATGTTTAGTTTGCCCGTAACCATCAGTATCTTTACATTTTAAAATGAAATACCCTATATGTGATCACATTTTTGAATTGCCTGAGAAATTTGAAGGCACCTTTATACAGAATCATATTCGATTATTTCCATTAGTGTACAAGATATTGACATTTGTTTGAAAATTTTGACATTTTGCTCTCTTCAAAAAATGCCATTATTTCGGTAACGGAAAAATGTAACATTATGAAACTTAATAGCGTTAGAAGACTAACGTAGACTTAAATACACTATACGGCGTGTTCTAGAAATAATTGTCTTTTTGAAACAATTGAAATGCGAAAATCTTCTTTTTCAAATTGAAACACTATATTTTTATAGGTTGGTTGAAAGCGCAATTTAATTATCTATTAATTTGAATAAAGCATGTATGTAGTAAAAATTAATGGTTTTAGAGATATTTCAAATTATTTCTCATTTCTGTATGTTGCTATATAGGCGTGTTCTTTAAAAGAAAGTTTAGAGACCAAACATTAAATAAAAATTTAAAATTTGAACTTTCTTTACTATTTGTAAATCTACGTGCGTTTTAAATTTGTACTTATATTTAAAATATCAAGGTACGCTAACGTAATTGATATAAAATGACATCCAAATGTTAATGTTAATTTTATTTAAAGTCAAAAGTCTTAAAAACTCGTTGCTTATATTTGAACCTGATAAAATAAACAGGTATATCGTTTCTCAAAAGTCTTTAAATATAAAAGAACTGTGAGCAATGTTTTAGTTTGTTAAGAATTGCACCTTGTGACATATTTTATACGTTTGTTTAGTGAACAATTCTAAACACTGCCGGCAAATTCAGGTTTTACTTTTAAAGTTTATCTTCAATACATTGAAAAATATAGGAGAATCAAAATTGCAATAGTAACGTATGTGATATTAATTCAGCTTAACTTTATTCCAATGTAAGATCGTTCATTTTGATAAAACGGACGTTTTCAGTTTAATAAAATTACCAAATATGTTAGATCATGTTCTGGAAAAAGGAAACGATCGAGAAACGTAAACAATAAATAAGAAAAGGTATGCTTAAACTAATTTAAAAAACAAAAAAATTTAAATACTCAAAAAAGTTTTACAATTTATAAAAAGAAGCCATTTTCTCGGTTAACCAACGAATGTAAGAACAAATGTAAAAATTGATTTTATATATCTGTAAGACAGATTTGATATGAATTTGCTTTTACGTAAAATAATTACATATGATGCTGTAACATAATAAATCTACATTTTCGTCAGTTCTTGGTATTTACTGCTGATAACATACATACATACATATGTACGTGGAATTTGGCATAGTACTATATTTTACGTCACTTCTTTCTAGCGCTGGTGTTTCAGGCAAAGTAGAATGTATTGCTGGCTCAAATTATAATTATAGCGTTGCTGTAATACTGTAAACTTTTCAGTGAAATATCAATCACCATGTATACTTTGATCCTGCTTCGCGAGAAAAACAACGCTGGCGAGCAAAACACGTTGCCATTGAGAATACGGTTATAGAACTCAGTTAAAATGCATTATAGTAAGTTATTTGAATAAGAAAAGGAGAAACTTACTATTTTCATAAGATCAAAGTTCACGTTTTTGCACTAGCTTATTTTAAATTATTATGACGCTAAAATATTGTTTTAAAATAAAGAATTAAACCAAGTTTTCAACATATTCTATTATTTACTATTATATTAAATTTTCAATATGTTTGATGGATTACAAGTTTTTGTATAATACGCAAGGTTCAAATAACTTTCTGTTATAACTTATAACTTCTTCTAAATTTAGATTGAGCGACATAATAATTTAATTTTGGAGCAATATTAATTATCAATTACTACTTAGGCGAATGCTTCTTAACAAAGCCAGCACTAGAAAGTATATTGGAATTTTTATTCATCATCAGCTCGATTTAGAAATATTGATTTGTGAAAAAGAGAGTCATTAAATGTAAACATATTAATTCAAAAATAATTACCATTGATATACATATTACATATTAATATGCATAAGTTATTATATTATGGAATTATATCCAATTGCAATTTTAATAAGCAAAACCTTACAGTTGATTCAATAATCATATAAGCAATTTACAATCTAAAGAAATTCGAACAGTTTTTGCATTATATATCCATCACTATTTTTTAAATAATGAAACTGCTTTTGATGATTTGAAAACAATGTGTTATGCTGGTAGTTTGCAGTTGAACAGAAATATAAGTGTTTACAGCAAATTTTTAGTTTGCGTTTGTGCAGGGATTGTACGTTTGTCATGGTTGAACAATGTATTGCATATACAGTTTATGATTGAGTTTCCATAAGATGACGTAACTATTCAATTAATTGTTGAATAGGTAATAGCTATTACGAGTTTTTATTATTTTATATTTTATTTTCGTGGCTCTTATTAATTACGAAGTTTCACTGTCAAATAGTTGCCCAAATATCTAATCTTCCCCTCTTTTATACTTTTAAACCGGCTTACGCATAGACAACTATCAGTATCATAGTGAACCTGTTTAAATACAAGTAAATGTAATATATGTATAATTTATGATTTCTTAATTAGTAGTTCATACATTAACGAAAATTTAACTATACCTAGTTTCGTTTTGGTAACATCCATTCGTTGTAAATACTTTATGCGTTCACGTTATTTTGGATTGAAAAGTTTATGTTAACAATAAAAGATACTTTTCTATCGAGTATAAAGAAGCTGATAATGTTCTATAGTATTTGAATAGACTTCGATTTATTTACAGAAATTGATTACAAATAACTTCACGGTATATCAATGATACAAATTTAACGCTACTAGATAGCATTTATATACATACATACATAGGTGGATTCGATCTTAAACTAGTTTCTAATTCTTCTCAATATATTAGGTTGTATAATTAAATACAGTAATGGTAGCAGCCAAGAAAAGTTTAGTGCCTAGTATTTTTGTTGAAAAACTGTAAGATTACTTCATTAAATGCTCTAAAATTAATTGAAAAACAAATTTTTATATAAACATATCTTATTTTATGTTCATTTGCTGGCAATGGAACGAGCTTTATATGGATTGTTTATGTGGTTTATATGAACTCTAAAATCATGATGTTGTCAATGTGGGTTTCGAGGTGTGTTTAAATTCAATGTGATACCAGCATATTTATTAAAACATTGCGTAATATGTTCTATACAGCTGTTGAAGTAGCACTTTAGTACTATGGTAATGTGCTAACATGATTAAATTTATGTATAGAGTAATAAATTGAATTTCTCTGTTTATAGAACGCATGGCATCGCATATAAAATTGATTTTGCTACTTTACCACATATTGAAATTCAAGAAAAAGGTTAACAATTATTATCATTAAATTTTTAGTAATTGAAAATGACTTCCATTTTATTGCTAAGATGATTACCGAACTTCCGTCCGGTGAACGGAAAGTTCATGGTTCGAATCTTTGCCGAGACGCTTATACTTTTAGAATAAAAAATTTGCTTGCATTGACGGGTGTAGAAAAATACGAATTATTTATCCAATGCAGTAATAAATTTCCGATCCAGTTATTGTACTTACATACTGTAGTTAATCTGAAACGTTTTGTCATGCTTCAGATTAACATTACTTGTAGTTTTATTACTGTTCTTTTCAGTAATATAGCATGAGCTTAATGTTTTGATGATAGCAGTTTGTTTAGTATATACCCTGGTTAATAACATCTTGCTCTTGCGTAAGCTAGATCTATGTATATCACGATATGTTCAATGGTCAACAATGTGATAGACACTGAAGATTTATGTTAAGCAATGTGCCATAAATAAATTGGTATTTAATTAATTTGCTGTTTCATTGACCTACAAGTGGAAATACTTCAGGAATTGAAAGATAAATAACAGAGTAACACAGACAATTCGAAAATTATAATCCTAATACCTTAAGCTCCTTAGCAGGTATTTAATAATGTACAATATCCAGCTTTGATGTCCTCTAGATGCTACTGTTAATTTCCACGTCTATATGCGAGAAGGTACCATCGCCTTTCCTTAGTCATTGCATTTGCCTAAGAAAATTCTACAAGTGGAAGAAACTTGTAGAATTTTCTGAAATCTAGTACTTTCATAAGCCATTTCGATCACAATACCTCTTCAATAAGTTTTATTTGGTCTTCTTGATAGTCTTATTGTACTTGTTGAAGAGTTTGCTCGTTTGTATTATATTCAATTTTCTTAAGATTCTCGTGCCACCAGGTGATTCTGGCTGAGGTTATCTTCACCCAAATTGGACATGATCTCGACAAGCGACTGATGTTCCTATGGTAACATAAAAAACTTCCTTCCGCACAGGTTCGTCCATTCCAAGTTTGTGTGTTCAAGAATTATACTTGACATTTATTTTAATCTCACTCTTGCATTGAGAAATGTGTAATCCGGTTTTCTATTATTGCTATATTATTATATATATAATATATATATAGGTATAAATGCAATATTTATACCTAGATCTGTGATCAAAAATTCTACAAATTATAATTTTATGCGTGTTCCTTTGTTTGTAAGTTAAGTAAAGATAATAGTATAGTTGAAAAATATATAATTTCATTCCCATTTTTATTGAAGTATAATAAAGATTGAGATAGAAAGATTTGCATATATTTTCTTGCAAAAATAAAATCCTATGCACATAATCATTACGAGCAACTACATTTTAAACTTGATTATTTAGTGTTGGATTGATTTCATTTTTCACACGTCCTCAATGAATGTTTTAGGAAACTTTATAATTAAGCAATTTGATGCGTTCTAATTTACACTGCAGTCATTATCTCACTCTTAAAACTACTACTTGGATTGCCATTGTTTTTATTCATGGCAAAATGACTGATTCAAAAAGGAAATGTGTGAAATTTTGACCGTAAGTATGCTTAAAGAGTTTAGCAATACGTTGTGAGAAATATCTGACATTTATGACTACACACACTATGTTACCTATGACACCAAGGTTATAATTGTTGTTTTATTACCACTAAGCAAATTTTTCTTTGTCTCCTTTATCAGCGATGAACTGAATAATGCTTTTACCTAGAGATATTGTATTGATGCTGATTGTGGAAGCACTGTCTGATCCTTAGAGACGATGTGTGATGTCATAGTTGAGTTCTGCCGTACTATTACTCGTATCTTTAGCAATATTTTCTATTTATTCGATTAAAGTTGTACTACAGATATTAGCTGCTTATTCATGGTTCTACTTTGATTCTGAATAAAGTTGTGGAAAACGATATCAATGTCAGCATTATTACTTTATGTAAAAGTAGGTATTTTTAATGCACATTTCTGGTACTTAGTCCATATTATAGCCGTTCAGCTACTACTAAAATAATTAACTAGATTAAAAATAAAATTTGTTTATATAGTTATAGCAAACACGTAAAAGATCGCATAAGTCACGAAGTTTAACAAAATATGCATCACTTAAAAGTTATATTAAAAAAATTTTCAGGTTCTCGTCCGTGTGATATCTGTTAGAAAAAAGAAGATTTATTTATTATTATTAGATATTATTTTGTAATAGTGTATTAGTAAAAAGATTTTCTACAAATACATTTTAGTGTAAATATTTTCTCGTCTGACAAATCATCATTGTCGTTCTTGTTAGACAAAATAGCACCTCAAAACTATATCGCCATAAAGGCATTTAGTTGTCACCAGTTAGAAAACAAACTGGAGCGCAGTAATGTACACATATATTTATGTATTTAATTTGTTGCGGCTTTCTTGTTTATTTATGTTTTACAATTAGTTGTTCAGTACAAGCTTAGTTTATTTATATTCATAAATTTTCTAGAAATAGCGTAATACATATGTATAATTTAAATTAATCGACACTATTAATTTAAGTGCAAGCGAGTTAGAATGTGACGTCAATTATTAACATAATGCAAGTATAAATTCTCAGTAAGCCAAGGCGCACATTAGGGTGCAGGCAATACGTATGACACAGCACAGGGCAGTCACGTTTTTGTGAGCAACGGTTTCTAATGCATTTTACTTTAAATTTATGAGATTGATAATAGAAATGTGTACCTACTACCCTGCCATAAGTGTCACCCTCAAATGGTCCAGGCAGAGCAGCGAATGACAAAAATCTTAATCGTGGCAGACATTGGAACACAGCGTATAGCGTTAGTATTATGCGACAAGCACTATGTTTTCGACCTATTGTCGATTTCGAAAATAAATAATTATTGAGAAATGTGGTAGGATCCATGGGCAAATACTCAAGTCACAGTCCTTACAGTAATCGGGACAAGTAACCTGAAACATGAAACCTACAACTGTTGCGACAGTTAAAAATGCAGCAACAAAAATAACTGCTTTAATTTGTCCTTATGTCGTAATATTTGCTGGGTATCATAATTAATAACGTTACTACTTTTATCGTTCACTGTGTCTTGTTATATGTATTTCTTTATGATTACTAAATATGCATGTGCAATAATGCACTGTTTTACTTCCAAACACATTCAGGCAAGCCCTTAAAACTTACCTTTCTTTCGATATTGTTGAGTTAGAGTTGAAGTGAAATGTTTACCAAGTTGATCAAATTAACAAAAAAAAACTTCACATCTAAATGTAATAAATTCTTGTGATAAATGATTTGTGTTTATTATGGAACTGAAATAAAGTGCATAGTCGACACCGCTGTTTAAAGAATGTTTCATCTGATCAAAGTCTATGTTATGATATATTGTGTACTTTAGTAATTTTAAATACTTGATTCGTTCGATCAATATGTTTAGTACATTTTTTTTTATTAGAGATACGTTTAAATCAGTTCACAGAAACTAGAAACTATTTCAATGTGAACTTTGATAGAATCTTATTAAAATTAAATGAATTCTCTGAAACCTAACTTTTAAATCTAAGAAAAAGTAGTAAACTAATTGTAAGCATTTAATCTGCAGCCTGTAAATACAATTATATGCCAGTTGTTCATTGAAAGTGGTGTCCTAGTATATGTGTAAATGCTGTATAATCGTTACGTTTTACAAAAAAAACTGTGGATAAAAGTCTTTAGTTAGCGTACTGGAGTATTTCTGATCAGTAAATTGGTACGGTATTTACACGAAAACCAATTTATATCGCATTTGTCTCTGGCAATATTTAGCAGTGAAATTTAACAGATCTCTTTTTAGAGTAATTTTACTAACCGTTTTTCAGATTGTAGCGTTTACACAGATAAAATTAAATTTGAGACAACTTCACCGACTATACATATAAAATGTAACTCTCATACATTTGTTTATACATTGCTGACGACACTAACATCTAATAACTGACCAAGAAATCTGACTGTCTACACTTACTTTCACTGACAATTTACAGCTGCAATATTCAGATTTATTTCTGAATTTCAAACTAATATTTGGCATTAGAAAGCGACTGGAAGACTTAAAAACAGAATATTTTAATATAATAGTTCAACGAGCAAGATTCGGAAACGTTTCCGCTAGTATAATCTCACTGTCTTAATTCATATTTACTGCAACACACAACAAACAAACTTTAATATATTTTTTCCTAATGCCAATCATAATAAGCAAATATAGAATAATATTTACGTTTTCGCACTAACTGAGTAAAGTATCTGGACATTTTACCTAGAAAGATGGTTTTATGACATCCTTGATATACCTACAGACGTTGTCATCTCAAAGCAAAATCTTTAAGCGAAAAGTCTCATTTCCATATTAGCTTCATTGTATTATAATTGTGTATTCTAGTCATTGTAAATATGTCTGCAGAAAAGGAAAAAAAACCACTAACTCGACGTGTCAACCACGCTAGAGGAGAAGAAGCCACTTACATTAGTGGCGAAACGTCGAGTTTGAGTAAGTTGTATATATTTCTTTTGTATTTTAATTTTCACTTTTGTTTTATTTTGTATTGCATATATATATATGTACGTACTTTAGTATGAGGCGGTCAAAACCCGGAAACCCTCATAACAACATACTCTATTTATATGTATGAATTATCTTTGACATTGAATTGGATGTCAATTTTATTTCTAACGAGTAAAATTCGAATGAAGAATAAAACATTTTGCATACTTTTGCAATTTATTTAAAAATTAATCGCAGAGGTTATAACAATACTAATATTATCGTATTACAATTGTTCATAACAAAGCTTCCGGAAACTTCGAAAAGATAGATATAACTTTATTTTATTAAGTTGCAGCCTATATTTTTTATGTACTATTCCATTATTGCAGCATCATCTTTTGGATTAACACTCATCAAGTTACATTGGAGGATGTTTAAAATGTTAAACAACGCATTAATTATAAAATTTTCAAATTTTGATTTAGTTTTTGTATACATTTATGTATTACTTTAATTCACTTTTCTAAGTAATTAGTTCATTTTCATTTCTTGTTCTATTAATGTTTAGATTTTTCATTTTAGCAATTACTCATTGCCTTACAACTTACGTTAAGCTAAGCACTGATCATGGTCACTATGGCTTTTATTGGCTTTTAATTCTTTCGTTCACAAATACTTAAAGCACTAATTTTTTTCCTCTATCGACGCGTAAAGTTTACGATGTGCTATAAATAAATCCCAGCAGTTCAATGTTTGCGTTACGTTTTTTTATCATAAATGAGACGTTTGTATTGGGTAACTTAATTTTTGACTTTTATTCGATAGTTACATTTATAGTTTGTTTTAAATTAAATAAGTGTTGCCTTAGCCCGACTTATTAATTGCACTTGACAATAAATGAGGTGGTTTGCATAAATATCAGCGAGAACTTCGGCGAACGTTGAAAACAATAAAAGTTTGCATCATATTCTATTAATTTCTACATTAATAAAATTCAGTTAATTTGTCCTCAGCTTTTACTTCTAGAGGTTATAAATACATTTACACAAAAGAATATATAAATATTATGAACTATAAGTGCTTTTTAATCACACATATCTGTCCACTTGTAGTTCAATAAAACAAAAAAATCAATATGTTCGATAACATTAGTTAATTATCAATTATCTTTAGTTGTATATATTTCTTTTGTATTTTAATTTTCACTTTTGTTTTATTTTGTATTGCATATATATATATATGTACGTACTTTAGTATGAGGCGGTCAAAACCCGGAAACCCTCATAACAACATACTCTATTTATATGTATGAATTATCTTTGACATTGAATTGGATGTCAATTTTATTTCTAACGAGTAAAATTCGAATGAAGAATAAAACATTTTGCATACTTTTGCAATTTATTTAAAAATTAATCGCAGAGGTTATAACAATACTCTTACCTCTTCAGCCTAGTCAATCTCGTCAAAACTTTAATTTAACAAAATTCAGGCGTGAATTAAATTATTATAGATGACACTTAAATTATCAATATCGGTTCTAAAATTGATCGTATTATTTTCTTTGTTGATGTACAGCATTTCATAAATTAAACTTTGTTATTTTTCTTTTTCAAAATTTAGCATCTTTAGAATATTTAGACAAAACAGTTTCAGCGGTTGTTATGTGAAACAATGTATTGTTGGTTATATAATTGTTTCTTTAAATATTGTTTAATTTCACCGATAAAGCATTTATTGCAGTTTTTACAATCTAATTTGTAAACGACATTACTTCCATTATCTTTTTTTAATGGTTATTTTTAAATCACTAAATAAGCGTTTATTGTTAGTAAGTGTGAATGTTATATGAATATATGATTTTTAAATTCGTGTTTTATTTTATTTGTTTAAGTTCTTTATGTATGGTATAGTATGATATATGTTACGATTTGATTTTGTTCCCATTTTATACATTTCATTTATTCTTTTGATCTAACGTTGTTTTTAAATTATCTTTCCTAAAATCCGAATGTACCTACTAATTTAATAGTCTCATCAACCAAACTAGTAATTACGTTTTTTTAAATTTACCGAAGTATTTGAAAAATAATTCAAATGTCTACTACTTGACTACTAATAGTGTCTTTAATGCCCGAATTTATTTTAATGCAAGTGTTATTAGATATGTAAACTATATTAATATTTTGAAAACTTATGGAATTTGGCTGCATTTTCAATTTTAAATTGTAAATTGTATACAATCACCGACATACAAGTTGAATATAATATGCAGTAATACATAAGCATGGCATATGCTTACCACATGCAATGCTGGAGATATTTCGAGCGTTATGGAGTTTGCGTACGGCAGAAAAATAACAACCTTGAATTGCAAATTAGGATGAGTATAAATATACCACGATCTGTGAGCTCGCTCAACCGTTACAAATATAGTGCGTAAATTTTTTCTTATTATTTAAATTAAATGCAAAATTGTATACGTAAGCTGCTGACATGTGTAGCGAATCTGCCAAGTTTAGCAATAAATAATAGAAAAAATTTACGAAACGCAATTTACCAGTTGTTGTCTCTATTCAATACTACCAACTTAGAAAAATGAAGGAAGCTATCAAAATGGATTACTTTATGAAACATAAAAGTGTGTTTTAATGACTTCATTACCAACGCAAAATAGAAAAAATCATCGATAAATAAAGCATTGATGATACTGATAAGAAAAATACGCAGTTATTCAAGTGCATATTTTTACAGTTATTAAGAAACTTACTTATGTAATATAACGTTATAAATTGGACATTCAGTACGTACAATCTTACTTCAATTTTACAATTTACTCAGAATTATTAAATACGTTATATAACATATAAAATAGACAAGTTGTAAATCTTGCTGAACATTTTTAAAAGATTTCAGTGCTTATTTTTAGTTTTATTATATACGTGGAGTAGATCTAAAGCTAATCTCATTTTATATATTTACCTTCACATCTCGTGCATCTGGGGGCTCGCCTTCCTATTTCTGTAACCGAAATACGTGCATACGTCAAAATACCGATCTTCCTTCACTTGTATAAAATTTACATAAAATGCGTAAATATTCCTAAGTATGAATGTAGTTTTCAAATTTCGTTTCGATTAAAACAAAAGGTAACGCTTAATTTTGCTTCCAATATTATATCATATTATAATACAGTGTTTGTCACAATAAGTTTGTTAAAAGTACATGTACCATCTCTGGCAAATTAAATGCGAATTTTTCAGCGAGGAATTTCCATTTACTAAATAAAGGCTGTACTTTGAAGCAAATTTAATTTCTCTAAAAGAGAGTACTGCTTTGATGAACTTCTTTAGAGTAATTAAATTCACTTTAAAGCAAAGCCTTTATTTACAAAATCAACATTCTCCGATAAAAAAATTGCATTTAATTTGCCAAAGATGGTACATGTACATACATATATCAAACCGACTTAAATAGAAAACCAAAAGTTTGCATATTTGAGTTTTATCATATCACCATCGCTGTATTGCTGTTTATATGAAAAGAACGACATAGGTGTTCAGCGTTAATATCGAAGAATATGGAAATGATTGCAGTATCAATGGAATGTTGATTTCAACCTTGTAGTTGAAAACCTGTAAGCAAATTAAAATACAATACCTACCTACATGATATGAGATGACTAAATTTTCTTACGTAAACTTTCTTTCCTGGAGGTGTGTACTGGCAATGACAGATCATTTACACGCTATCTGTAAGGTTTTTATGTTATAGATAATATTATTCTAAGCCTCTCATAAATTAGATAATTAAGAACGTAGTTCCAAATTTAGTAAACTCTCATTTAGAGAAGACAGTTATTTACCGATGTATGGCGTAATATTATATTAAAATAATTGAAGTCAACATAATCTGTTTTGAATGTTTATCACTACGTCACAAACAAATTATGAATGTTCAGAAATTTACACTTTTACTATATTAGGTCTTATTAATATATTTATAATCATAATGATAAAATTGTCACAAAGTATTACGATTCATTAGTTTATGGAGCGTTTGCTTGACATATTGTTGTCCAGATAATACGTTCCATTTACCCTCTTTAAGTCATCTATCGAAGCAGCCAGGAGTTCCGATGAAGCCATTTCCATTCATAAGGAAGCTTCATCGCGAAGAAACAAAAATAAACGCCACAAACAAATTGAACTGAAATGAAAATATTTATATCAAAAACAATGTATTAGAACGCCAGGAGATACTTGTTGAAGGTAATGACATTGCCAAATTAAAATACAAAAACAAAATTATGTAGATTAAGCGAATATTGGCGAATATTCACAGAAAATTGTTGAAATAAACATTGTTCTAAATTGGATCTGTCAATGTTTGGGCAAGTATGTGATCTTGAAGGAGACATAGCATGGTTACTGGAAGGTTAAAATTTGTGCTAATCTTTTAAATATAATATACATTAAAATAATTTCAAATCAAAGTCTGCGCAGATTTCTATATGTGACGATTTTTTTAAATATAATTAATCGGAAGTAACGCCGCCGGCGCCGGATGTTAAAGCAACATACATCCATATAGCAGATATCGTTCTAACTTGGACAATTCATGGATTGTCAGCGGCGCGGCGTTACTGCCGCCGACCTTGCCCACTAGATGGAATAGGGTTAGAATTAGTCCATCGTCGGAGATTGTTATACAATATAAGTTGAAAAGTGACCTGAAATTAGGTCTTGCATTTGGAGGAACACTGATGAGACCAAAAAGATGGAAATCACGTGGTCTGTTTCTAATGCGTTGATCTTTTTTTATTGCACTCGTTTGGAGGTCGATTCCAACTATGAGCGCCTATTACAGGCATTTTTTTCTTTATACTGTGGCATTTCTCGACGTTGTCTACCCTCAAATTAGTTAATAACTACATACAGATAGGGAAATTACACATCGACTCATTATGTTTCCATATAATCCTATATTAATTTATGAACAAAGTTGCCACATCGCTTCTTCGACAATCGAGCGCTGTTAAATAGTGGTAGGAGATATATTTTACGACAGGCACAGCATTCTGCGTTTTCATTACTCAACGACGGGTTGCGGAAAATTGCTCGAAAACAATTGCTCAAAAGAAAATTGCTCGAAAAATTGTTCCTCGAATGGACAGAAATAATAAAATAAGTTATTTAAAGAAATATTATTAAATTTATACAAATACAAAATAATTAAATGTATGTTATTTGATGTGCCCTTAACGAGTACAGTTAAATATCGATTATCTTATCTTCTCATTGGAGTCTGTTACATTACCTACCATGTACATATTCAAAATTGGCGCCTAAAAAATGTAATCTGTATGTCCACCTAACGGTGAGTAGCAGTATAGCAAGAAAGTGACTCGACGAAGCAGGTCGAGACGCCATTACAGTGGTATTATTCACATTATCATATAAAGTATAGTGTTGTTTAATTGTGCGTGTATTATTCCGCACCCGAACAACCCCAGAGTCATTAGAATACATAGAAATGCAGATTGTCAACAATCCGTAAGTAGTACAATTAAATACATATCTATATAATCTTCTCGTTACCTTTCTTGGTATTTTATGATAAGAAGTCCTTATAAATAACAAATTTCTTCCCAAAATTTTTAGTTGATTACAGGCATCTGTACGGTAACGGTAACAAAATGGAATTTATTAAAAGTGAAAAAGGCAAAAACAAATTATTAATCGAGGGCTATTTGTTTATTAAAGACAAAGTTCTTGAAAAAACAGTTTATTGGAAATGTGAAGTTTCTAAAAATTAAAGTGCTCCGCTCGGGTGATATCAATCGACGACAATGCAACAAAAATAAATATTGTGCACAATCACATAGGTGACGCTGCAAGTGTAGGCGCTGCTAGAGTATATAATACCATCAAACAAAATGCAAAATCTACTAGAGACACGCCACAGTTTATCATATCTACTACATCAGAAAATGTTGGTCAAGCAGTAGCAGCAAGATTGCCTGCAGTAAGTTCCATCAAAAGAACTATCGGAAACATTCGAGCAAGTAAAAATTTGGGTCCTGCAGTTCCAAACCGCCGGCAAGACATTCAATTTCCACCTGAGTTTACGATCACTACAAATGGAGAAGATTTCTTATTATATGATAAAGGGCAAGTGGAAGATCGGATCATTATTTTTTCTACTAGAAGGAATTTACGTTTGTTGAAATCATCCGCACATTGGTATACCGATGGAACCTTCAATGTATACCGTACATTGTTTACAAGATAATAATGCTGTGCCGCTAATTTACGCGCTTCTACCAAATAAAACAGAGGAAACTTATTTTGAACTTTTTCGCAAAATTAAAGAATTTATACCTGATGCAAATCCAGAAACAATAATGACCGATTTTGAAAATGCAGTAATTAATGTCGTGCATGATGTATATCGTGAAACAAGACACAGGGGGTGTTTTTTTCCATTTATGTCAGGCAATTTTCCGTCATATTCAATCGAATGGTTTGAAAAACAGATATGAAATAGATGCACTCAAAAATGAAAATGCTCCCTGCATTAGCCTTTATACCTGAAGAACATGTGATACAGTATTTTGAAGTTTTTTGCGACGAAAATGTGTTCCCTGAAGAAGTACAACCAACAATTGATTATTTTGAGAACACGTGGATCGGTCGCCCAAATCGAAGACATCGACGTCCACCTCGTTTTCCTTTAAGTATGTGGAATTGTTACCAAGGTACTCTTCAAGGTGAACCAAAAACTAACAACAGCGTCGAAGGTTGGCACAGAGGTTTCCAAGAGTTACTTTCGGCGAATCACCCTAGCACTTGGAAATTTATAGATGCTATCAAACGACAACAAAGCCTTAACGAGTTGAAAATAGAACAATTTTTATCTGGCATTGAACCTCCAATGGGTAGTCGTAAATATCGCGATTGTGCGGGAAGAATAGGGCGCGTAGTGCAAAATTTTGAGTACAACGTAGATATCAAAGGATACGTTCGCAGTCTTGCTCACAACATTGGATATTAACTGTACACATATTTTTAAATAAAGTTAAATAAATTTATTCTAAGTGTAGACAAATGTAAACAATACATTTAATTATTTTGTATTTGTATAAATGTAATAAATTTTCTTTAAATAACTTATTTTATTATTTCGAGCAATTTTCTTTTCGAGATATTGTTATTCGAGGAAATACACTTTCTAGGAACAATTTTTCGAGCAATTGATTTCGAGCAATTTTCTTTCGAGCAATTGTTTTCGAGCAATTTACACCAATTCCTCAACGACAGTCATAAATGTAACTGTAAATGCAATACCTACAATGTATAAAATAAAAGTTTTAATTATGTGAAACTTAAACATTTTTCTTAAGTGAATAAGTAATACTGCTGCTAATAATAAATGTATAAATATGATCAGAATAACGAATACCAGGACACTTTATTCTATGGATGGATAACTCTCAACGGCGAGCATGATACTAGACCCGACTAGACCGCTGCTGAGAGAATATTACCAATCAGCACTTGCCGCGTCTCCCTTCCACGATACATACATTTTCTCTACTGGCAACTATGCTTGTTTCAACACACGGTGCCTTTGACCTATGAGTCCATCACTTATTTCCGTATCCGTATATCCACATATGCAGAGTCTTACACGACATCTGCTAGTTAGAAGATTTATGGAATACTGTTAGTACAATTCTGAAATTTGCATCTATTACTATTGGTTCTATTGTTTTAAAACATTTTCAACTAAATTGGACTTCCAATATGAATGATGGTGCAATAGCAAAATATTAAAGAAAGTTATCAATATCTTAGAAGCAGTTGGATTTAAGGTTAGGGTATCTTAAAATAAAATATGCGAATAATGGCGAAGAATCCAATTCGCATTAAAAATGATTATAAAGATTTTATTTAAAATAACAAAGTTGCTAATACCTTGAAGAAAATTGGCCGTCATAACCGGAAGTCAGATTTGGTTGAAAATATTTTAAAACAATAGGACCAATACTACAAATGCATTTTTTAAATTTCAGAATTGTACTAATAGTAGACTCCTGAAACCGCGAGATCTACTATAGCGGCATGGACGCGTAAGCGAGCAAAGTCGTAGGTCATAGGGTTACGTAAAAGAAAATAACACTGTATAGCCTAAGTATCGTCCACCATGTTAGATTTTCTGCAATTTTGCGATAGTTTTACAATGTTTATTACCTATATATTTTTCAAGTGAATATTTTTCATGTAAGTTAAGAGCACATAGATATCTTTAGATTTCTTTTTGGCTAACAAGAAGCACGAAATCTTAAAATACATGTATTTGTGATATAATATAACATTTATAAATATTAACACTAACAATAAGCGGGACTACAGAGTGAGCGAATAGCATATAAGTGTGTAGTATGTAAATTAAAATTATGTTTCTTCTTTTGTAATTTTACTGTTTAAAAAAGTACTAAGTAAGTATTTTGTTAGTAGTAGTACATATAGGTAAGTAGACTTATGTACACGTGTAGAAAATTAAGTACATATATTTCGCTGCTTGTGATATTAATTCATTATAGTGTACCTACCTTATTATTTTATACATCACGTGTGATATCAGATACACATATAATTTTTTTGTTTTTAATTATAGCAAATAAACACAGACTTGTCACTAAGTTGATGAGGACGCTCTAAATGTGTCAACATATATCTTTTAGACGTTATCTGAACAATATGATCACATACCTCGAAATGAAAATAAATTTCAAGTTCGTAAATAACGATGATGATAGGTGTGTGGAAATAACTTAAATTAAAGCCAATAGTGCCGCAAAAAGGAAAGTCAAGAAATAATACGTTTTGATGATACCTGGCTATACGATTTGTTCGAAAACCTTTATAATCCCAGGATTATTTTAATTGATTATACAGGAAAAATAAACTATTTTCAAAATCAATAAAAACCTTAACGGTATCCGGTCCTTTTTGCGATTACTTGATACTTTGATCTTGATAAGCTGTTGTAACATTTACGTTTGTAGTACATTATACTGGATGACCAACTAAGAATGGCGATCGGCTATATCTCAGGAAAGCTTTATAGTACAGCTTCGGGAAAAAATATCACTGACTAAAGTGACTGTCTATTTAATTGTTATTTTATACAAAATTTACCAACTTAAGGTCTATCACAGCATTGCTTCTCAAATCTAATGCTTACAAATTCAAACCAGTCTAATAAGTAACATGGCTGCTAGAAGGCGCTGTTTAATTTTTTTCAGAAGTTTTGTTTTTATCGAAAATATTGAATAGAAACATACATTTTGACTGCAGATTAAAAATGTAGGCTAAATTATCAACAAATCGGCGAAAACCGGGTATCGCTGTCTTTTATCTATCTGATATCTATCTTATCAGAAAGGATTTTCCTTGGTCTACATTTAGTGAATCAAACTGTTAAAACAAAGTTTCCTCTCATCCTCTCCCCTTATTTGGCAAAATACAAAAAAATGCCCAGTGCGAAATATACGGAATTTTTAGAAGATTCCGATTTTGATATTTGTAATAGACCTTAAGTTGGTAAATTTTGTATAGCATAAGAATTTAAATTGTTGGTGTACAGTTACGTCATCTAGTGGTCATCCTACACTTCTCAA
This sequence comes from Holotrichia oblita, assembly GCA_023690525.1. Classification (NCBI taxonomy): domain Eukaryota; kingdom Metazoa; phylum Arthropoda; class Insecta; order Coleoptera; family Scarabaeidae; genus Holotrichia; species Holotrichia oblita. The sequence continues at coordinate 82,234,382 of CM043017.1, read as the reverse complement.
AATAATTTGCAGATGTTTCTCGGGGACACTTTAGTCAGTGATATTTTTTCCCGAAGCTATACTATAAACCGTTTATGAGATCTGGCCGAGCGCCATTCTTAGTTGGCCACTCGGTACATTATATCAATAGGCGGCAGTAACTACCGCGTTAACGGCATTGTAATATATCTAATGTAGTTCGCAAATTACGACCTACTACTACTGTAACTATTATCTAATCACCGTTATTTTTACAAAACTAATTTGGTTTCACTTCCATCTATCAGGTTTATGTTAATTATATATTTAATGCCATATCATAATGATCCTATAATGCATAAGTGATGTTCTTTTATTTGTTTCTTTCCGATATTTTAGTAAAAATTAAGCTTATATGTATTTTTCTGTTAGGTTGACTTTGTTGTTAACATGCGGTCATAATTTAGTATAGGTATATTTTTTTTAATTTTGGATTTATAAATATGAACGATCTATTTCAGAACATCACCCTTATGAAGTACTTGTACCAAAACAAAATATTTCCCAATTATTTGTTTTTGTACTTTGGTTCACTTGAACTAACTGGGATGACAGATGTTTAACCTGATTGCAAATGTAGTAAATGTAATGTATAGAGTTATTATGTTTGATACTAATTTTGAAAAATCACAAAATCCGTTTGTTAGTCACGGCTATTTTATTTGATGAAAACCAAATAGCCATAATTTATTGGCAATACATTTTAGATTTGTAACAGTTTCCGTATCACACATTCATATCATCTACAATATTACATTGATCTAATAAAATTATCTAGATAAGATTTTTCCTTAATTCTTTTGGGGTATAAAATGTCGATGACTTTTGAAATACTGTATTGAGCATTTCAAGCTAGAACCGAGAACGGCAACAAAAAATTCAAAATCGCGAACGTTCTAAATATTGATCTGAGCGTTTCTAATCTCAACAAGTATCGATAGGATTCTTGAGCTACTACACAGAACTCGAACAAAAAATTTACGATTTCAAAATTTATTATTTTTGTTGTTATTGTTTTTTTTATATTAGAGGTACTACCATCGAAATAGCAAAAATGGATTAGTAAAGTCAGCGAGCGATGAAACAGTGATGCATTTACTAGCAGCATGCCCGAAATATGCATCAACTCAATGCGTAGGCAGGCACAATATAGCACTGAAAGTATTATTACTACGTCAGACATAAATTAAGCGTTGATGACAAATATATACCAACGTTGTGCCACCGTAACAAAAAAAGGCATAGAGCCAGTAGTAAGCAATAATGCATGCAAAGTATACTGGAATGTTTCATTCTATAGAACGGTCAAAATTACAGCAAATAAGCCTGATCTGGTAATCATAGACAACGAAGAAAAACATATGTATGTGATATGATGAAATATCCTGCTCGTGCGAAGCAAGAATTGCAAGGAAAGAAAAGGAAAAAATTGAAAAATATAGAAACCTAATTATCCAATTAAAACATATCTACAGTGACTTGAAGATAGTATTCATTCCAATCATAATGGGAATAATGAGTGGAATGAAGAGGAACATAATACCTAACTTACAGAAAATTAAAAACAAAAATCGAGCATAAGATCTAGCAAACGAAATACAAAAATATGCTATACTTGGCTCAATGAGAATCCTCCTGAGCATGAATACAACAACTTAACGTATTAGGCACCCTGTTTGCTTGTCTTCAAGAAGAAAAGCAGGCCGGATCGGCAGCGCTGGCGGGCGGAAATCAGGAGTTGTTGCACGCCAGTAAGATGTCGGAAAGGTACAACTCCATCAACAAGAAAAAACGTCAATGATACTTGATGTAATATATCACTAAATATATTGTATTATGTTACTGTTCTAACCGGCTCGGATTCCGCGTGAGGACCCCGATGAATCGGAGCAATATTATTGTGACGTTCCACTGGTCCAGGTGATGGGATGGGTGTAAATGAGAAATAATAATAATTTAATAACTGAATTTTCGTCTGCTTTTAAAAAATGAACCAAAATTTTTCTGTATTCCCATAAATTTGCTATTATTCATTTATGCTAAAATTTCATTAAACTTTCTATAAATTCTGCTGATAATTCCATCACACTGACCGTATGTAGCAAATAAATTCATAAAAACCGTATTTGTATTTTTTGTTGGAATTCTGGGTAGTATCTCACAAGTTCTAGCGATACCTAATAAGATTCAAAGCAATCAGATGAATATACTTCAAATGATATCGCATTTTTTCGTACCTCAAAAAAATTCAGAAGATTAATGAAGAAATCCCGTGTTTCTTGTTGAAGTTTTATGTAACGCCTGAAGGATTCTAGCGACACTTATTGAAGTTTGAAACCCTCAAATCAATATTTTAAAAGGAATCGCAGTTTTTGTGCCACAAAAAATTAAGAAAGATTAATTCTGGAAGTTTGAACTTTTTGTTGGGGTAATACTCTAAGAGTTCTACCGATAATTTTTGACGTTGGTAACACTTGGATTAATATTTTGATACCTGTCGCAATTGTTCATACCTCAAAAAATTTAAGGAAAAGTTTTGGGGTTTTCAATTTCTTCTTCAATATTTATTTTATGTTTTATTTATTTTTATCTGTCATCACGATTTTTCGTACCTTCAAAAATTTTTTAAAATGAAATCAATACCAGAATTTTGCTTAGAGTTCCACTGCTTTAAACCGCTCAAAGCAATATTCCTATAGTTATATCGATTTTTTCTTGGAGTTCTGGCCAGTGCCGCGAGCAATATATTGAAACAACCAAAACTAAAATATTTACTTTATTAATTTTATTTATTTAATCGTAGTTGCGGAAATATGTATCAAGTTCGTTGTCATCAACACTACTAGCTTGAAATCTGGTTCTATCTATTCATTGTTGATCTAACAGTAAGTTCTGTTTCTGTAAGTTCTGTTTCTGTCATATATAATTTTATAACACCAAGAATTCAGTTCGCAGCACTTACTTAACGTTGTCACTAATACATGCGACCGTTTTTGCAAAGCATTTATTATGTTTGTTAACATATATGAGTTGAAACAACCTAGAAAAAATTGTCCAATTGCAGTGCATACCAGAGAAGAACGATACTCAGAAAGTTTTACATGCACGGCTGAAACTTTTTCACCTAGCATTTCTTATAATAATCTTTATAGGCCATTTAAAATATAGTCAATATGACATTATTGTCTATAGTGATAGAAACATTTTAGAAAATTATCTCTTTTTAAAAGACATTCTGTCCACATTACATTAAGTGTTGCAGAGAATCGAACAAGTTTACGCCAAATAGCTCGAGAAACTAACGTTAGCTATGCAACTGTTTTAAAATGTTTACATCAACAAAAGCTTCATCCCTGTAAGACTAATGAATAAACTGAACAGAAATGAGATAACCATTGCTTTTATCCTGTTTTCGGATGAATTAAGTCTAATGTTGAATGGAGAAGTAAATCGTCAGAAATGTAGGTACTAGTCAGCAGGGAATCCTCATCGGATGCGTGAGACTCATATGCAATATTCCCAAAAAGTGAACGTCTGGGCAGGTATCATCGGCAACCATCTAATTGTTCCAATTAATTGTTATCGATGGAAATATGCCAGCCATAAAAAATTTGGATCTCATTAGGAATGACGTTATCCCTGTTCTGGCAAATATACATACGACCCTACCAAGTGAAAATGTTTGCTTTCAGCAAAATGACGCAACACCCATTTTGTTGTATTTTTAAGAAACTATTTAAGTGGGGCCTTTCCTAAATGGATAGATCGAAGAGGTGCTATTTACTGGCCAAGTAGATCACCAACCTTTCATCTTTGGATTTTTTATGGAGGAATCTCAAATATAAAGTGTATACTACAACGCCAGATATCATTGATGATCTTAAATAAAAAATACAAACAGAAATGAGGCATATTTTACCTCAAGTTTTACAAAAAATTAGAGAAGAGTTTTACTATAGATTAGGTTATTTCTAACAAGTAAATGGAGAACATTTCAAATATTTAATACGTTAAACTGTAATAGTAATTTTAATAAAATTTATCAAAGTCGTAGTATTAATGTCTGTCATTAATGTAATCAACCACTTAGTTCATACGTATACAGCCGTTAAAATCAGTTCATTAAGGAGAGTTCAAAAATATACAGTGTGTTCAATTTTAAAGTCATCTACTTCGTGCTGCACTTACATGAATCAATAATATATACTGCAAATTTCATTCAGAAGCCGTATCTTTAAAATTAAAAATTAACGTGTTTGAGCATTTTTCATAAAACTCTACGATAAGGTTAAAAATAATTTTATTCCATTAGTGGTTATTAGTGGCACAATTTATGTTGAATTGCGGAATGTAAATATTTCCGAAAGAAGTAAAAATAAAATTTTAAGCATTCTGTCCCGTGCTGTATAAATTGACTTTAACCGTTTCATTAGTATGTACCATTGCTGCCATAGTCATCCAATCGTTCTATAAAACTTAACTTATAGTATGTTAAGAGATATTCAAAATTCTTTCCTTCTGAATTCGATATATGTATAGCCTCATATCAGAAATACATATTATACATAAATTAAAAACAAAAAAAGGGGTATGTTCAGGATGTCGACTACGAACCTAAAACTCAGCACACAAAAGTATCAGAATTAACTTAAAATTGTGTAAGGACGTTTTTCCTTATATACTAGTATAATTAAGTGAATATGGCGACACTCTCTATTCTGTTTGCTGTTTTGATACCTCGAAAACATGTGAAATTATCAATTTCAAAATTACCTAAAAAGGAAATACAGCACTTATGATACTATCCTCATTTGTATTATTCTCTTGCATTAACCAATTTAGAAAATATTTTAATTTAGAAATTGTTTGTTGCAGCAAAGAAAATAGTTTTATTTGATAACACAACTATAATAGATAAATGTGTAATATTTGGAGCAGAGTTCTTTGGAACATGGATTCTAGTCTTTCTCGGATGTTTAGGCTGCGTAAATGACAAAAACGGTAACCCTCAACCTCATCTACAGATAGCCCTCACATTTGGTTTAGCTGTTATGCTGGCAATTCAAGTAAGTTAATAATGCGTTTCTGTCAGTTGTTTTCAACGTTTACAAGAACGTAGGTCTCTTTGACGTAGGATTTAACTTTTGGTAAAGGTAGATTCCAAACACTTATTTATAGCGGAAAACAGTTCAAAGTTTATTGAAAAGAATCCCATGGTTATTTTAAAAGCATATCATTAGACGGAGCATGACGTAATCTAACAATTTTAGAGACCTTTGTTGTGGCGCTTAAGATTATCCTTAAGTGCACATTGCCAACTGACCATTAACCAAATACTCGGAATGTCGTTTGAATTTGGGCCAAAATAATGTACGCGAAAGTAAATTCTTACTAATACAATTATAAATTAAATGTTTTAAAATTATCAGTCAAATTCGTGTACAAGAAGCCGATTTGATACGTTTCGCAAAATATTGTTTATTAAATAGAATTTATAATTATTAAGGATACCTTTTACATTACTTTTAATGCCAATCAATTCCCTAGAATCACAAAAATGCTGATGTTTATTCAACCAACCTAATACAACATCATAATTTCAATATAATAGTTTGTAAAAGTGTGACACACTTTATGGAATTTAAAAATAAAATATTGGTAATTACGTAAATAACTTCAAGTACACATATTACTAACAATTATTGGTGCAAATTGAAACTGGTTTTGTGCTTGGCAATTCATCGCTATCAAAACGGAAATGGGTTTTAAAAATTTATTTAAAAACGGTTTCAATTCAAAATCGGTTAATCAATTTAATGAGAAAAAATCAGTTCATCAATTTCTAATATTTTCAATTTCCGTAGCACTACTAAAAATGTTATGTTAAGACAAATTATACGCGATAATATTGATAGTTTAAATACAAGTAAAAACTATGTAATTAAGCAGTAATTAGATATTTTTTTGTCGCGCTTGATAAATTGCTAAAAGCTTTAGTTTACACTTAGATATAGAAAAAACGAAAAAATAAAATCGACCAAAATGCAGCTTCAATTTTCAATAATAATGATTTTTTTTTTACATTATATGAGAACATTTTGAAGTGCAGTTACGTTGAAGACGTGGTAATTTCAGGAGTAGTCTAATTTAACGATAAAATCAGACTCTTTACCGGAACAAGAACTAGCTGCACTAACTTGGGATTTTCTACATAATATACTCTCTACAATATATTGTAATATAATTTAAACATAAAAAAATGTATTTCTATATTTGTAGTCACATACTCGTATATTTGATCAATTAGCAACGTCTACCTAGCGCAAAACGTTAAATTTTGTTTTCGAATGTATTTAGAAATGACAAGTTTATGTATTCGGGATAGTAAAACTTTAGAAATACTAAAATTCGAGAAACATTCAATGTTAAACGTTCCCAGGAAAAATTAGAACCACACGTACATATTTATATAACATTTGCGTATACGTTGCCAATTTACACCAATAATTTACACTAGATTTCGTACAAAGACGTAAGCATCGTCTATTATATAAAGATCGTTTAATTAATTAGACAGTATATATCTAGATTGTAAAGTTTTCTGCAAAAATCTTCGAATGAAAGGTCAAAACATGTGTAAATATGTACATATATACGTATTTACATGCAAATACATACGCTCATACAATATATACTGGACGAGACAACACCTTGTCTGAAATAAATAATTACATACTTTCGTCGTGGCTATTAATCTGCATAAATGCATTGGATGTGTATATTAGTTTACCTTTAGACTATGAACAAACTTGAACAAAGTATTAAATATATCATCAACACGTTAATGTTGTACGTAGAAGAGTATTTAATACTAGTAAACTTTAGGAAGTTATATTAGGGATTTTATGATTAGGGATGTTATCTACGATTTTGTTAAAATTGTTATCATTACACCGTTCACAATTAAATTGAATATTTAACCCTCAAAATCAAAAAATTATGTGTTTACCAACCAAAATAGGAAAATGTTGGTATTGAATAGTACTATAAGAGATGCACAATTTTATACAAGTGTTCATAATTTAAGACCCAATATTGGTAAATTCAAATTTAAACAAATCATATTTTTCAAATGCAACACAGTATTTCTGATATAAATATTAAAATAATTCTAGAGGGATCACTACCACCAAAAGAATTGTAATTTTATCATCAACAAGCGCAATGAATCGAAACGGCTACATTTCAACACTTGTTCTTATGTGGAAGTGTAGTAAACTAACAAACCTATGTATGATGGCAAACAAGAAAATTTAAATTTAAAAATAAATGTCCATAATACTCAACAACTTGAAATACTTGTGACCAGTTTTTCATTTTTGATATTCTTGGACGACAATCTACATAAATTCAAAACACTGCGTTTCAAAACAATGCCACTCACTAACATACCAACTACTCTTACTACACCGTGTTCTCTTGGGTGTTATTCAACGATACGGCCGAGTTTCCAAAATATCAGTGGTGCGTTATCATCTATCAGACTCACTAATTCACCAATCTTAATATTGAAAGTTGTCTTTGTCCATTTGCTTCGTCGTTGCAATGAGGAAAGGTATTCAGTTGAACAACAATGCAAGAAATGTTGTACCATTTGTCGTACATAGGTGTTAATAAAGTTTTAGCCGATCAGTAGCAATAGAGGTAACATCTCGTTTCGGAAGGGCAGCAAGACTATCAACTACAGGGAAATGGGCTTCTGTTTAATCATATTAAATCTGTTTTAATTGCGTTACGTTTCGGAATTTTTGTATTTTTCCGTTTTCAAACAATTCTATCAAAGGTAAGGTACAATTTAATTTGGTTTTAAAGTTATTTTCGAAACAAACTTAGGTACATTGCAAACTCTTTTTTTTTATGTTCATAAACATAGCCACTGGGTTTTATCAATTTAACTTACATTAAAAATTCCGTTTTCATTAAAAGTAGATCAAAATAACGAAGACATTTACATGTAAAACAGACAGTTTCAAAATTTTTGAAATATTTTATCTGTAAAATTCGATAATCTTGTTCTAAGGTACGTCTGAGATGCATCTAAATAGCCAACTTCAGACCTTTCATTCTTTGATGATGTTATTATATTTAAATTTTATATGTCGATTCCGTTATTAATAGAGTTTTTTTAATGTTGATCATTTATTTATTTGTAGATTCTTTTAGAATAGTTTTGTTCAATACCTAGGATTTTGGGTTCATTATAATTGAATTATTGAATTCATTATAATTTTTAGTGGAAACAATACATTTAATCGAATGTAGGCTTTTACGGTCACTGTTTCATAAAGATGTATCTTATGCGTGTTGCTGTGGTTGTTGTAACAAACTTGACGTTTCGCTGATCAAAATGTCAGCTTCTTCAGAAGTTCTCTAAAGACTGATGTTGATGTCTTCTGCTCCTCTCCAGTGATGCGTATCCGTTCCAGTTCGCTAAACCGTGTACGTTGTCGTTCTCTGATCCGTAGCCGATGCTTCTACTCGATTCGTGTTAGATGATCGCGGATGCGTCCTCGATGGTCCTTGCTGCTTCGGGCTCTCTAGCGCTAACTTCCATACCTTTCTCAATCTGTATCCGGTATTCTCGGTTGAAGTTGTTCGGGTTCTTCATTATTTCCAGGAATTCTCTCACTATCCGTGGGTAGTAGTGATTTCTTTTGGCTAGTATCTTCATGTCATTGTAGTCGATTACATAACTGCTTCCGGTGTGGTAGTGTTCAGCTACTGCAGATTTTCCAGTATTTCCCTGTTCGACATCTCTGCGATGCTCTTTCACTCTGCACTGTATACTGCACCCGGTTTGTCCAATATACGATTTCCCGCACTGGCATTGAAGTTCGTAGATGCCTTTAGTAGTAAGCCTTTCGCGTCTTGACCTGATTAGTGCTCTAGTGCTGGCTCGCTTATGAGCAAGATTGAATCAGAATTCTACAATAGTTGTGAATTGGCTCGATTTAGTATCTTGTCATTGGAATAATTATGTTGCAAACAGGGTATCCGAGCAACAAAGATTATGCAAGGATTTTGAATGGAAGTACATTCCATCAAATGCAAATTCAGCTGATATAATATTCCGAGGATGTTACCCTATTAAACTGATGCAAAGTAATTTATGGTGGTATGGTCCTAAGTCCCTCAAGACTCACGAACGTACAGGTTCGACACCCAAAAAAGCAACGACCTACAGCGAATTTAAAGGGAATTTTAGTAGCACTTTGGTGGAAATGCAGATGAGAAACTCGCCGATATCAGTTTTGTATAAGATAGAATAGGATAGCAATATCGGCGGAAGAATGCCGCGAGTCACTGTCAATGTGTTTTGAAAGCTCATCAAAATTTTTACTTTTCGAAAAAAAGGTTTAAAATTTATCTGAAAATTGAAGCAAATACAAACAATGGATGAATGAAGAATGGTCGGAAAGAAATTCCAGCAATAATACATTTCTTCTCAAACAAGCTGATGTTTCTGGAACTGCAATATAACATTTAACGTGTGACGTGTAGTGTATGTATATTACCAAAAATAAATTAGTACTATTACTATCAAATCATAATCTTTCTTTTAGTGATATAAACTCAACTCAACTTTCACCACAAAAGAGACGCATTTATAAATATGTATATCAAAGTGTATTTATCAATGCATTTACACAACACACAATTTTTTGCTTATTGGCTGAAAAATTGTCTAATCAATTATATTTCTCGTTTACGTAAAAAGGTATACAACTTATTTTCACTGCAAAATCATCAAAAAAGACTAATTGACCGTCGCGTATGCAGCTGGCTTATACGACAATAATTCATACTCTTTTGTATTCAAATGTTTACATACTAAAAATCCTATATTTAAATAAAATTTATCGTATTGCTTGCCTTAACTTACAAACACATCTACTTTTGATTTTATCCTTAACATTTATAGGATTAAGGCATACATATGATTTTTACCGACACATGACGAATTAAACACGGAAGATTTTTACATCGCCAGAAACAAAATAAAAACTTAAACACCGAGAAGATACTTGTGTCATGAATAGACCATTCATGCATATAGACGATATATGCTCTAGACAATATTATCCCAATGAATAAATGTACTAGCTTGCATTTTACGCTCGGCTTACATTTATAACGGGTCCATCCATATTTCCACCACAGTTAAAGGTGTTTTGGATGTCTCCACTGTACATGTCCAAACATTACTGTACATTGGTTATGAATATATCAGAAGAATAATTTCGACTCTCCTTCGTTACCTACTTATACAACTTTATATTCCAGAAATATTCAAGTTCTCCATAGAGTCTACATAGAGTTTTTACTTATGTATATAAAAACAGATTTATCTTTCTTATTACTATTTAACGACTCACACGTCGAGCGGTACAAGTAAAATGGCCGGATGGTAACAGTCTGAGATTTTTTAGGAGCTTTCCGGTACATCTCTTCAGATAAAATATTATTAGGATATAATTAACATGATGATGATCTGATAAATTACTTCCGCAAACGATGACCATCGAACTGTAAAATCTCGCTGTTATTATGACATCATAGTTTGATAGATTTTGATTGTAGTCTTTATGGAAATCAGTTAGTTAATTCTAAGCTAATTTGTTATTGTTTTCTCTCTTCAATAATTTCTCCATTTTCCTCGCGCTATACTTCTGCGGCAACATATAAACTTATGCGCAATATAGGTTACGCATTAAACACATAATTAAAGCACACTCATAAAATATGCATAATTAGTTAAGTATACAAATTATTTTCTATTTTGTATTTTTATATGTAGTAGTTTTTAATTGTTATTAAGTTCGTAAAAAAGGTATTTTAATTGTTTTGTCTTTAGCGCTACATATTTGCGAATTTAACGCGTCTAAGAAGGCAAATAAAGATAATCACCATAAATCCTACACGTAAGTCAAATACCATAAATCAGTGTGACTAAAAATACGTCATATAGAGGCTGTCTAGAGATGATATTATTAATCAAGAAATATAATATGCACACTCGAAGCACACCTAGGCACAACAATAAATTATTAGCAATATCGTCATTTTTATTCAGATAATATAATTTTCAAAAATGTCATCAAAAAATTCTATTGCTTAATAATTTCGTCTTTGTTTTCAGTGTGTTGCGCATGTATCAGGAGGACACATCAATCCAGTAGTAACAATTGCAGGTGCAGTTCTAGGTCACCTGGCACTTATACAGGTGCCAATATACTTCCTAGCCCAATTTTTAGGCGCATTAGCGGGATATGGTACCGTAAAGGTATGTAAGTAATTATATACTGTTTAAAACTTAAACTGAAGAAATGTTCTCAAATATTTTGAGATAACTTTGTAATGTAAAAAAAGCAGTAATACTGTTATACCGACAGGCAAATTAAAGATGTGCTGATAATTTTATTTGTATGTATTCACTTCGCCACCATTGTTAAATAATTTATGCACTAAATAAAGTAATGCTAAACAATTACAACTCTACTAAATACCAATGAAACGATGTCACACAAATGTATCTATGATCTGAATACATTTCATTAAATGATCAAATTTTTTATTACAAAGTGTATTAGCTAAGTAATGACCTTAACACCGTTAACTACTCCAATATCCGTCCACCAATTATAATACCAATGCATTATAACTGGCATTGTTTTGCAGATCCAGCTAACTAACCCAAACGTAAATGCAAAATAACTTTGTAATAGTTTATAAAAATGTAGGAAAAAGATCATTCATAATTAATTATGAATCGTTATGTAATTAGAGAAGTGATTAGAGAAGTGATTATTCACAACTTGGACCACCAAAATATACATATGTATGTACATAAAACTATATGTATGTTTTTGAAGCTTTTTATCAATAAATTCATAAGTTATGATACATAAAAATGAAGTATTCAACACAGATCGCGTGTTTACTCCACTTCGTCAGTCTAAATTTATTTATCTATAGTTAACACGATATTTTTTATCTCTATGGCAATATCAATGCCGTTTACGAGTCTGATGTACATATTTGGTCATTTTTCCATATTTTATCATATCGCTTCGATAACATTTTTATTCCCTGTTGTGCCATATCTTTCATCATTCTTATTACTTTTTTGAAGTCTTCCGTCTTTTCGTCCCTTCTTCTTAAGTATATAATTTTTCACCTCACCTAGTCAACTACTTTAGAAGATTTCTAGAAATATTCTATTATTTATCAAGTGAAAACGTATCTAAGCGACAACACCAGCAGAGTAAACAATGGACACAAAAAACCTGCTCCTATAGTTGCTAGTAGCTATTGTAAATTGGTGAGATATTATTTTTAGACTACCTCATTACTTCGTGGAATTCTCAATCTGAAAAATAAAAACTATGCAAGCTGACCATATTTATTTCTAAACTCGTCACATTTTCAGGCACTTGTTCCTGCAAAACAACTAGGTGATGGCGTATGCTCTCCTGGAGGCTCATTGGAGGATGGCTTTCAAACAATGGCAATGGAATTTTCCTCACTTTCATCCTTGTTCTAATATGCGGAGCAATTTGGGACTGGAAGAACTTAGATAAACACGACTCAGTAACAGTCCGTCTTGGTTTAGCAGTGGCTGTTTTAGCCATGGCTGGTGTAAGTTACTTGCTGTAGTTAAGAAGTTACAATTTTAATTAAACATCTAAATAACGGGGTGGGCATAAGTCACCTGGCAGCCTTGAAAACAGGGCATGCGTCAGTTAGTAAACTAATTTGCTTGTCGACCTCGAGACAGGTCAATACCGGAATTGTTGCGTGGTTAGATAATTTTCTGCCGTGTGAAATGGCACAAAATGTTCGAGTCAAGTTTTCGTTACAACAGCGTATGTTTTTGTTGAAACAGTTTTATTGTCTTGATCGCAATTATGGAGCCATTGAAGAGGGTTTTAGAGAAAGGTGGCCTGATACACAATTTCCAATCCGCAATTACATGGTTGAATTAGCCAAAAAGTTTGAAGAGACTGGTAGTGTTCCAGGTGCAACGAAGATTTCGCACATTGGATAACAATCGAGTTCGATATCATCACCTCGCGTTATTTGAAGTGTATCAAGATGAACGATGAACATTTTGAATAGCTATTGTAAATATTTTTGCGGTATAATGAAAGAAAACCAACGTCATTTAATCTTGTGTTATCGTTTTTAAAAGTACTTAAATTTGTGCAAACTTGCCAGCTGACTCACCTTTGTATACTAAGATAACGATTAGATACATTTTTTAAATGCTTTAATACCTACTATTTTTGTTTCTTACATTAGGGAGCATTTTCCGGATCCAATATGAACCCAGCAAGAAGTTTTGCACCTGCTTTGTTAAATGGCGATTGGAGAAATCATTGGGTAAGCTCTATGTGCGCGCCAACTGAAACATTTCAACTGAACTTGTTATTTTCCAGGCCTTTTGGGTAGGACCAATATTAGCTGGATTCGTAGGTGGCGCTTTATTTAGATTTGTATTTACCAAAGAACAGCCGAAAAAAGCTGTAGGGGCTGAAAGCATTCCTTTAAATGAAAAGGCATAATATCGCTGTATCAGAAAGAATATCAGTGTTCTTAAGATTATTTTCTTAGTTATATTTAATAATGATAATCGTTGCTGCTTGAGATAGTCCTAAAATACAGAAGATCTCATGAAAGAACGATAAATTTCCGAAAACGTTTGAATCGATGCAGTTGCAACAGAAAAACTTGAACTTTTTATAAACATGTGAATTGTGTCTCTTTTGTAAAAAATAGGACTTAGTTGTAGTTATTTTTCTGTTTATGCAGCACTTTAGACGAATTATTTTTTTCTAAAAATGCATAATGTTCTAATTACTGTAAAAATATAAGTGTAAATAAATGGATTATATTTTAAAATATTTCATAAGGATCTGAATCTTAGGTAATAGCATGACACGGCAACACTAATGATCATTAAAATCTATCAACATTTTCTCGTTTCCAATACAAATTTCAGAAAGTGTAGCTCTTGTGCTGCGAAAACCCTTTACCCCAAAACTGTTTTACAAATCTCATAAACAGAAGTAGGCAAATACAATAACTCAAAAATCTCAAAAGTCACTTGAAGCATTTAAAGTAACTATAAAAACAAAACAATTAATCTGAAAATTGTTAATATTTGACACTACTTCAAAAGTTAAGGTGAAATGTCTGAACCGTTCTGTTTTGTGTCGTTGTTTAATATAGTACACTAATAAACAATTTGAAAAGCACGTAGACAAAAAGCTAAGGCTAATTAAAATTAGAATATATTTACGGTAAGTGGTCTTTCCAGACACTCTAGCAATATTTTTCAACAATAGAAGGAATTCACTCTGTCTTGATGAAGTTTCCAACAAAGCTGAATTGAAATTTTGTATGACTGTAATGGTACCATGTGTCGTGTAAATTGTAAAGCAAACTGGGTGAGAGTTTCTAAATTAGAAAAAAGATTATAAAAAATAGAAAATCAGGAAAAAAAAATTAGACAAATATTTGGTACAATTTACATAAAATCAGGACTAAAAGAAAACATCAGATATGCATATCAGGAGTCTGAAAACATTTCAAAAAGATTAAGGAAAATGTAATTGAAATTGTATGGCTACTTTTCTTAAATAAATATTGATTGATTAATTAAAAGTATTCTCACAATCAATTCGCAGATAAACTTAACACTAACGCAAAAGTACAGCTAGAAGAACGTAATAAAAATCTAACGGGATGAAAGCGGATGATAAAGTTTGTGTAGAGAAAAATTAAAATAGTATATTATTTTATACGGAGGAAAAGTGATACTTTTCATGGCGTGCTCGTGTTTAGCAGCCAAACGAAATGAGCAAGCCTTGAAAAGTTACTTTTGCTCGACATAAAATATGCTATTGTTTCTTCAAACGTCGGCAGATTTATGCAAAAATATCTGTTTTTATTGAAGATAAGCGGGTTTGGTAGGATGTTTGGACGTATAGACGTGGTTTAGACCGATGATTAAGTACGAGCTGTTTCTATCGTAACTCATCATAAAACTGTCAAGTGGACACTGTCAACATTGAAATTATGTGTTTGTATTGGTTTCTACGTTGCTATAATAACACTTTTCTCTCCGGCGGCGGCGGAAAAGTGAAAAGTAAACTTCCGGCGGAGGAAAAGTGACACTTGCGGCCGACTACTCAGTCCAGAAATGTCAATTTTATTGACGTTTGAAGAAAAATAGTTATTTACGAACCAAGTGCGTGAAATCATATTTCGCGAATGAGTGACCAGTTTAAAACGCGAGCCGGAGGCGAGCGCTTTATGGACACGAATTCGCGAAATGTTTCACGCACGAAGTTTGTACAATATTTTTTGTACGAGAACTACCTATAATAACAATACATATTGTTAAATACATTATCGTTTATGACACACTACTAATCTCTTGATATTAATTAAAAAAATTTGAGTTGGCAGTATTGATTATTTGAAGTGACACTTAATTTAAAATTATCAAATTCAAAATGGTAATTTATATAATATTTGTTCCTGTTCTGACATTGAATTACATACCTTCCAAATATAACAATTTCTATTTCATTTCCTCTTATTTTCATAGAAAAACGACGAAATGGGCAACATATTATTAAGGTTAGGGATTTATGATTTTAAAATGTCACTAAATTAATCAAGTTCCAGTAAGTACCAACTTTACTTTTACGCACTCGTGTTTAAAGTGACTTTTTACGCACGCAAATCGAATCGTGAAATGACAGGTTTTGATAGGCGAGTACAAAAATATATTTTCGTAGTCACATTTATTTGAAACTTAACAGTACTGCTCTTCGACAAAACTAATGAAACAATTTCTTCATGTTTTTTAAATTCACCTTCTATGTAGGTGAAAAACGGTGACAAAGTTTGTATGGGAAACAATATTTTTATAGGATGCAATGTTTGTACAGTTTGTTGATTATTCATGAACAATGGACGAGACAACATATAAATTTGTATAACATAAGCTGTTTTTCGCATTGTATCACCTATGATTCCTACTATTAATATAGCACCAAACGTATGTATATGCAATATCTTTTTCTGTGTATGTTGACTATGACGGACATTGATTATATACAGAACAATGGAACAATGGAACTGTCTTCATCTTTATTCACCGTTCTAAAATATAAAAAGTGCAGAATTATGATTGGTTTTACAGCACAAATAAGAAAATTTCGTGATTGATATAACTTATAATAATAATAATAATATTTATTAGTTTTTGTGACCAAACAGTTGGTATAGAACAAGTCAATAATATATATAATAAGACAAAAACAACAAATAAATTGTACAGTAGTAAATTAAGTAGATAACAAACTAATATGTAGCAGACAAACAAACAGATAAACAAGAAAGTAGACACTGCACATTACAAATTATTTAATTGTAAATGTTAGATATGTGTGTCACTCTCGAAGTCATTGAAAGTGTAATAGCATCTGGCAATCAATAACTTCTTTAGTTGTAATTTGTATTTCGGTAGTAGTAGATCTTTGATATCTTTAGATATTTTATTAAATGCAATTATAGCTAGATACTGTGGGCTTTTTTATAGAAAGATAATCTGTGTCTGGGTATCTCCAACACATCAGCACCCCTAGTTCTGTATTTATGGTGTTCTCCAACTTTTGTGAACCGATGTAAATTTTCCTTTGCATAGATCAATAACTGGTAGATAAAAATACATGGAACAGTCATGACATTCAATGCAATGAAATAGTCCCTGCATGATGTACGCGCACTTATACCTACCATATTTCTTATTGCTCTTTTCTGCATTCTCGCTCTCACTGGAACAACCCCACGCCAACGTAGCATATGAAAGCAAAGAATGAAAACCCGCGTAATAATATGTCATCAATATGTCAGTGCTGACTGATGATTTTAACTGTTTTAGGACAAAGCAGACCGATCCCAACCTTCGACATAAGTCGTCGACGTGAGTTCCCCAATTACATCTTGAATCAATAGTAACACCCAAGAATTTTGCGCTGTTGTCCTGCACAATACTAGATTCTCGTGTTTTAACTAAGTAGCTGTAATTATTTTCTTTATGTGTGTAATATCGATGACCGAATAAAACCCGTGATGACATGGAAAAACTTTAATTATTTCACATACACAACATTAACAACGTGTTCCTTGTAAAAAACTAGAAAACGGTTCCCTTAACTACCAGTTAGCTTATTGGTTAATAGAATACCAGTATTACCAACTGTTACAAAATACATTACAATACCCTCCTCTACAAGTTGAGGCGTACTACTGGTTTTATGTTTCTTTTTGGTCTTTCGTTCACATTTGACCTTATAGTATTCTGTATCGATGTAGGATTCTGGTCTTTAGTATTATCATTGGCTGAATAAAGTTCCTGAGGTTCTTGTGAACTGTTAACTAAATTACTTTTCTCTTTTTCTTGACTAACCTTTTCAGAAATGTCTTTATCTTCCAACATAATACCTCCACTACAGGACTTATTACAAATTATATTATTACTAGGATTTTCAATCATACAATTTTGCTTAGTATTATCTAACATAATGTTTTCATACTCAATTGCTCTATTAAAACTTACTTCTTTCCTTTCATCTATCTTATCACTACTCTTATCTACTATGATCTGATTTAAATGTCTTTTCCAAATTAAATCTTCCGCTACTAACTTACATAAATAAACTCTATCACCTAAAACCTCATCTTTTACACACGGTGCCCATTCCTTTTTGTTTGGGTTTCTGTAATCCCTACAAAATACCTTATCCCCTTCTTTAAATATTTCATCCCTTCCATTCCTATTTGCTATATTTCCTGATTTATTTACATCTTTTAACAAATCTAACCTAGTCCTTATCTTATTCTTAAAAATTAAACTAGATGGTGTTACCCCAGTAGTTACATGTATAGAATTTCTATAATGAAATAAATATCTATTCATTAATGAACCAAAACTTACATCTTTATTTTTGTTGTCTTTTAAACATTTATACATAGCCGATTTAAAATTTTTCACTGCATTTTCCGCTAACCCATTCGTCGCGGGATGATATGGTGAAGATGTCAAAAATTTTATACCATTTGTATTTAAAAAAGTAATAAATTCACTTGACTCAAACTGACGACCGTTATCGGTCTCTACGATTTTTGGAAGACCAAATCGTGCAAAACATTCCCTAAATTTTTCTACCGTTTCTTTTGCATTCATTCGTTCCACTTGGAATATGAATCTATTATTATTAAAATATTTTTCCCATTTATAGGACCTAAAAAATCTGCATGAACCCTCTCGTAAGGGTATGTACCTGAGTTTCCTGTCATTACCCTTGATTTCTTCGGATTCGGTTTGGACTGTGAACAAGTTTTGCAGTTACTTACCAAATGTTCAATTTCGTTATCCAAATTAGGCCACCAGAAATAAGCTCGTGCATTACTTTTCATTTTAACAATACCTTCGTGCGTACTGTGTAATTCTTGTAATAATTGCAAACGATATTTCATTGGAATTACTATGCGATATCCCCACATAATAACACCTCTATCTACACTCAGTTCATGTTTACGCGTAAAATATTTCTGTAACTCCTGATTATCACTACTATCTGGAAAACCATATTGTATGTAATTGTAAATTTTTCCTAAAATTGGATCTCTTCTGGTTTCTGAACGCACACTATATAAATCAACAGGAGTGATATCTTCTAAAAAATGAATGTAATCATTTTCTGTCGATTCTGATTGCTCTTTACTATCGATAGGTAACCTAGATAAAGCATCAGCTGGTATATTTTCTTTTCCCTTTATATACTTAAGATGGTAATTGAAACCAGATAAAAATAGTGACCATCGCTGTAGACGACCCGCAACCATGGTTGGTAAACTTCGATTCTCCCCAAATAATGCTAATAAGGGTTTATGATCACTTAGTAATTCAAATTTACGACCTATTAAATATTGATACAGTTTTTGACATGACCAATATATACTAAGCGCTTCTTTATGTATCATTGAATAATTGCGTTCTGCTTTTGTTAGAACTCTCGAAATAAAACAAATCGGACGATTCGAACCGTCTGGAAATACATGCGATAGCAAGGCTCCTATTCCGTCCTTACTGGCGTCGCATGATAGTCGTAACGGCAGTGACGGGTCAAAATGTACTAAAACGCTGTTGGACGCTAATTCTGTTTTAATGTCTTCAAAAGCTTTTTCACATGCGTTTGACCAATTAAATTTAACCTTTTTTTGAATTAAATCATACAGAGGTTTAAGTTTGGACGAAAGATTTGAAATGTACTTGGAATAGTAATTTACCATTCCCGCAAAAATTCTAATTTCGTTTACATTTCGCGGACGCGGCATTTTTAAAATTGCTTCTACTTTTCTGTTATCTTTCTCTAACCCCGTTTTACTAACCTTATGTCCTAAATAATTGATACTTTCTTTAAAGAAATCACATTTATCCAAATTTAAACGAAAACCTACTTTCTCTAATCTGTCAAAAACTTCTGCTAAATTTTCTAAATGTTCCTGGTTTGTTTTCCCTGTTACTACAATATCATCTAATAAATTAGCAGTACCGTTTACCCCCTGTAAAGTTTTTTCAATAATTCTTTGAAAAATAGAACATGCAGGCTTTGTTCCAAACGGTAAGCGGTTGACTTTATAAATACCGTAGGGTGTGCTCCATGCTAATAATTCTCGCGTTTCCTCGTCAAGTACTAACTGATTATATGCGTTTGCTAGATCAAGCTTACTAAAAGTTTGTCCACCTTGTAGTGCTGAAAAAATTTCTTCTATTCGCGGCAATGGATGATTTGACTCTTTTAAATACTTATTAACAGTAATTTTATAGTTTGCGCATAATCTAATATCCCATCCTCGTCGCCAATTTTGTAATATCGATGACCGAATAAAACCCGTGATGACATGGAAAAACTTTAATTATTTCACATACACAACATTAACAACGTGTTCCTTGTAAAAAACTAGAAAACGGTTCCCTTAACTACCAGTTAGCTTATTGGTTAATAGAATACCAGTATTACCAACTGTTACAAAATACATTACAATGTGATATATTAAAGTTGACAAATTTTGTTTTGGATGTGTTCAAACACAAATTATTTTCTTCGAAATATAACTCGAGCTTATGCAATTCTTCGCTTGCCAATACCCCCATGTTAACTTCTTTATCGTTCCTATCACATGCTACAAACAATGTCGTATCATCGGCAAACAATAGAGCTTTATCCGGCGAAATATCGTTGATATATATTATATATAAGAGTGGTCCAAGTACGGATCCTTGGGGAACCCCCGAAATTGAAAACTGCTCTCGTGATCGACATGAATTAATTTCTACATAGGGTTTCCTATCCTTCAAATAACTTCTAAACCATTGCAAAGGTATCCCCCTCACACCATACCGATACAATTTATCGAGTCATCTTTCATATACAGTGCGGTCCATTTAAAGCGTAACACTGTAATATCTTCGAAACCATTAGTGCCAAGAAGAGAAGTGTTGGACAAAAGTTTAACTATATGAATTCGATGGCGGTACTGTTGTCACTAAAAAGAAAGACACAAAAGTCATAGCAAGGTCAACTCTCTCTAAAAAACGGGTTTGATTTTAATTGGTTGAATAGCAATATTAGACGAAAACTGCCGCTTAGTTGGGAAAATACAATTCTATACCTAAATCGCTAAAATTATCATTATCTGACGCATAGTTGAGTGAAAAAAGAGGATTAGCTATGATTAACCTCTATGACTATGATTGACCTGTGTGAAATGTATTTTAGAATTACAAGTTGCTTAAATGGAAAAATGGCTTAAAATAGTAAACACAAAGTGTTAATAAGATAACATTTAATTAGTCATTTTAATAAAGCCACGGCCGCTTGCAGTATCTCACATGTTAAAAAGCCTTATTAGAAATTTACGTGCAATAGATTTAAAAATAATAATTTTCTGGCATTATTAAAATGACTTTCTTTGTACTATGATTGTGGAAATGTTCATTGTTTGCCCAGTTGTAATATGCGGCACTTAAATTTCGATGAAGTATAGATAATATTCACCGAAAACCGATTTTATGTATTCTCCCTATGTCCCGCTCGGCCGTGGAAACCCTGTATACAGATTCTGGAGAACGTTTTTACAGTGACTGTATTTACATTCTCGTTTAGTGCTCTAACAACATATAATACAGAGTTCATCTGTTCATCTTTTTGGCAATATCATCAATATGGCGATCTCATGACAGACGCTTAATTATCACGCAATCTAGACTACCTAATAGAGACTCGGGCCGTGGAAGCCTTCGGTATCATTTAATCAATGAGATTTAATTAGTCGTCGCCTCTAGGACAGCTTAGCTAATAAAACATCACGTACGTTTTGTTTACTGCACGTAGACTTTATCAAAGCTACAAATTATAAAAAAAATACATATATGTACATATACCGCAACATTACAAACTTATAACTTAGCCTTATCTATGTGACAAATATTTATTGGAATTGGAAACATTGAAATGAAACTGCATGGCAGCTGATTTACAAAGTGAACTACAAGAGATGTATAAATAATTAAAACAAATAACGCTCTATGGCATGCCAAGCACATTGCTTCTTCACAGCTCTTCGTTGTTTTTTTTTAATTTTATTTGAATAAATTTTTAGAAATTTACAAATTGGAATAACTTGACGATTGACACACGGCTGGGTTGTTAAGATAGTTACTGTTGGACTTACACCAGATCGGTCTATAATCCCACAAAGTTGCATTTTAATTGGTGAGACACACTTACCTGTTTCCCTTGTAAGTAATGTTATGCAACTAGGCAAATTTTAAATAAGAGAAAGTGGGAAATAATAATTGCGTGCAAATAACGGATATGTGACCTTTCGAACGGATTTCCTACAGAACCACTAATAAGCGATTTTTTTAAACGAATAAATTGTGCGTTGCACAGATGTGTTTTGTTGAGCAGAAATAAATGGTGGTGGAAACTAAGACTTTACCAGTGCTTGTGAGTATAACTGGTTGCCTACTCTACAACGCTACTTCTCTATATATTGTACAAATCATGCACCTATGGTCGGTGCTAAGCTTAGTCACGAACAAAATAGACTCGATAACTTGGAAACCATAACAACTAGAATAGTGCTCTCCCTGATATTTTGTAGAAAATTTCTTGTTCTACGAAAAAGGTCTTACAAGTTTTCTTCATATCTTTTACGGTTAAAGCTGGATTCGAAAAAAAGGGAAAATATCGCAAAAATATCCCTAATTGTTCCTTTCTTTGCAGACGTAGGCTTAACGACAGAAGATATCAAAAAACTTTTAAGACTTTTTTTGTAGAGGATGAAATCTTCTCCAAAAACGTCTGCGAGAGCACTATTCTAACTGTTGTGGCTTTTAAGTTATCGATTAAGTTATAGATTCTGTTCTTGATTAAGCCGAGTCCCGACCATACGTGCAAGATTTGCACTGTATTTTCTTCGCTTGGGTTTGAATTTAAAACGGTGATATTGACTAAATTCTTATGATTTATGACCCGATTGAAACTGCTTTTCTATCCCGTCCAAACACAAAATGAAGTACGAAATAAGAAAGCATTGCTTTCTACGCTTGCTTCTATCTGTATGATTTTTTCTTCAAAAAAATATTTAAAATTTTAAATAACTGTAACAATAAAAATAAAACACTTTAATCAGTTAAAGTGCATTTTAAATGCAGGGTTTGGTTCCGACGCTCCTAAAATTAAAAACAAAGCAAACAAAAAGATTTTCTTAAAAATTTCGAAAGCGAATCGATCAATTTCAAAAAACTAAACGCCAAAATGTAGTGTTTCAAAAGACTATAAAAATGAAGTATTACTCGATACCTCTTTCCGTTTAAGATTTTTAAGGGGGTAGCTTCAGCGAATAGCGTGTTCAAGTAGGTGAACCATTTTTTGCATCAAAAGTTGTCCCTCTCGATAATACTTCTTACGTGTTTCAGGAAACTTTTCACAATTTTCTGAATTTCCAGAAATTGGCGGTGGGAAGTTTTCAAATGAACACGCTGTACAACTACGTTATCTTTTTTTGTCATTATTTATTAGATAACATATTATGTATATGTATGAATATGTATACGTATATATATTCTTTCTTTAACTTTCATTAATAAAACCGTTGTTTTCTTCTTTGCAAAGGCCGTCTAATTGTTTTGATTTTATGCACAGACACAGTGATATCTCTTTTTAAATGCCAACAGCAGTCGGCCATCATATTTATATTTCATCTTCACCTCTGCCTGCTTTTTAATATCCTGAAGGAATCTCTCTTTCTATTCTTCATTCCTTGGTCTAAGATTTTCCGGAAAAAAATTTGAAAACAACTTTTCCTCTCTTGTGATCTTGTGATTTATGTTTTCCATTACACTTTCCAAAGTTATAGCAACAAAAATGGGGAATATAACTACTGTATATTTTTATTGTCTTTTTTGTTTTCTTTTGTTTTAAATATTCATTTTTTAAGTAAAACGTTTGTGTTTGTTTATGTATACTACTGTAATAAATAAAAACAATGCTACAATAGATATTTTTTTCGGTTGCAGGTCTGAATGATTTCCTCAGCAAAAATGAAATAGGCTGTGTTAAGCCATCGCTTCAAGCATAACCTCAATATATCCTCATTCCTGGTACGCTATTGTCCCTTGGCTGTGTCCACAGCCAATTTACAGCATGCTGTATTTCTTAAATAATTATAAAGTTATAAAAATGAGAAA
This sequence comes from Holotrichia oblita, assembly GCA_023690525.1. NCBI lineage: Eukaryota > Metazoa > Arthropoda > Insecta > Coleoptera > Scarabaeidae > Holotrichia > Holotrichia oblita. The sequence goes on along the minus strand of CM043017.1, from coordinate 82,210,465 downwards.
CCATCAGTGTATCATGTACATTTATTTTTGCATTAAGTTGGGAACGTTATCTTGCAACTTTCGAGAGTGATTCGCAGATTCAATTGGCATCCATATCACAGTATTCTTGAAACGCTGATACACTGTACTTTTATATGGGGCAAAACCCCGACTCATGTGACATTTGTGACATTTACACCAATTGAATACATATTATATTAATATGTGTACATTATTAATAATCTACATTTTAAATGATTAGAGTTTTACATATCGATAGACGTATGTACGAGTAAGGGTTTATTTTGGACAGTAACATATTGATATTTATCGGATAAAAAAGTAGACATATTTTCCTAAACCGCCGGCATTGTTTTAGAAAATTTATAGAGCAATTTCTTGAAAATGTAGTTCACAATAAGGTAAGGAGTAAAGTGTATTATACAACGGAGTTCTAAGATAAATTAAAATCACTAGTAGAAATCGGAAAATTCTATTCGAAATAACGAAGTTGATACTTCAAATACAAAGAATGTAAACTAAATTATTAATTTTAATTTCAAGTCGCAATACTTATTATTTTCCTATACTCTTTTACGCAGATCGTCGTGACGTACTTTACCATTGAAATATCAAAGCAACTGTGCTACTGAATATTAAATCAGAGCATATGCAACTGGTAATATCCACAATCGTGTTAGAATGCTTTGTCCTATTATGTAGTAGAGTATTTTTTTTATTTTCATTAATTTTAAATTAATTTTCTGTGTGATCAAATGGCAAAAGTTTAGGCTGTTTTCGATTTCTTTTGCCATCGATTTAAAAAAAAATATATAGGTAAAATAAAGATCCAACACAGATTCGTTATGACGAGAAAGTCGAATTCCGAATGTCTAACTAGCGCGACATGACATATTTGCGGTATTTCAGCTAATATAAACATCCTACAATCAATAATTAAGGATGTGTTTCGGATGCTGCAAATAAGGAAAAAGAAAGTGCAACATTTTCGGACGCTTAGATGAATACCCACCATACGATAAATTGTTTATCGTATGGTTGTTTATAGTATACAAAAGAGTTTTAAGTATTGTTGCAGCACATTAATTTCACGTCATTGCCAACCTCGCTGAATATCAATTATTCAGTGATAGATATCAATTTATTAGCTCATAATTCTATCATAATGTGGGTAAAATTTTACGTAGCCATGGCAATATTATACTAGGCGGAGCAAACCATATACCATACGATGCCGAGAATACATATGTTTGGATCCTTCAAAAACAATGTTTTTTCTTTGAAAAGGTATAAGCTTATAAATACAATAGTATATCGAAGATAAAGTTAAAATCCGAAGATGTTTAAAATAGCTTATTCAGGTAGTCCTAGCACAGAGACTATATATACAACGTAAACAATTTTTTAATAATAAATAATCTGGACGTATGGGAAGCTCCGTAAAACAAATTTCCATAGCATAAGAGAAACTCAACACAGGCATGATAGCATGATCCCAGCGACTCAAGAGATACCTATAGAATCTACACTGATTTATTTAGTTTAGCTGCTTATTATGCTGTCAAATTTTCCAGCCTTACCAGTGTAGTTTTACCACAGTTAAGATTAAATTAATTCATCTCACTCCAATTCATGGGATTAATGTACATACATAGTCCTGATAGACAATAAATCCGCCAAAATAGAAGCTATTATAAAGACGTATCGTCTCCATATTAATCCACACTATACAGCTATGTTTTATTTATGTGTGATGGGTGTTTAGTTGCAGTGACTCCGTAAGCTGTATTGCCTGTACAGCTATTACCGCAACTCTCGTATAGTGTTTGTTTGTGTATAATTGTGTTGGTAATGGTTTTGTCACAGCATTACACCGCCTTTTATAATGCAGCGTTGTTAATCACTTTACTCCCAACAGCGAATGGTAGGTTATTAGTATATCAATTGTCCTAGAAAAATGTCACTATCTTTCCAGAAAATTGAAATCCGGCTCCTATCGTTCCGCTACAACGATAGTTAGCCGTCTAACCACTGCAGCTATCATATCGTTTTGGAAATGTTAAAAACAAAAATGCATACGAATCTGACCCTTGTATTATATCAACTTACTATTCAGCTCCTTTCCACTACTACGTCATTAATGTCAGCCACAGTTACCCTTTAGTGCCTTAGTATTATATCGTCTGTGGAGTCGAATTACTTCTTTAAATTGAAATATGTGCCTACTGTTTTCATTTTGCTATCAAAATTAATAGACATGAGGCTATAATTTTTTCTAATACTTTCAAGAAAAAGATACATACGGGGCCACAATCATCGATCTTAGTTCTACAACCTTTTTTATTTACGGATATAACTTTTGCCAACTTTATACTAAATAGTGAAGTTACCTTAAATACAAGAACTTTTGCTTCTTCAAAATAAAAATTCTGCAGTTAAGCTTCTGCTAAAATCTCGAGATACGAACTCCCAAAGTGGTATAAAACTTAAGATTTGAACCTTTTACTTCATTTTTGGTTTGTAATTAAATTGTATTCGTTTAATAACATACTTCATTGCTAATATTACTATACACACCAAATTCTATTTTGATAAAATATAATACAAGTAACATATTCGGTAAGTATAACTAACTATTCGATTAGCAGCTGCTAGTATATTTAAATGCTACAATAACAATACATTATTACAATGGATAGGTCAAATACAATATTGTATATAATTGTGATCGATGTAGGATGTTACAAAAAGTAGATCAATCCGTTAATCATAAATTCTTTGAATATATCAGTATAAGGTGTCAAAGTCAACTTTCTAAAAAGTATATTTATTAATATCTCCGGTGTGCTTTGAGATATCTTTTTCAAACTTGGTGCCCACTTGACTCTTGTCTAAATACACCTTCTGATTTTTAGCAAAAAAAAAACTCAACAAGTAAAAGACAAAATAAGAGTATGGCGCCTTTTGACTCTCCATTTTTTTGTGAGTCTGTGGACTTGACACCCATTTTTTTTTGTAAAAATTTGAGGTTTAGTTAACCCGCCCGCCCGTCAAAAAGCGGTCGATCATTCACATACTGATGCCTGTACAGACAAGTGTATCAATTTCATTTTCGAAGGGCTTTAATCAAAATTATAAGACTCCAATGTATATTAGCACTGAATAAACAACTGGAATGTCTTATTTCGTCGAACACAATCCTTAGTTCAATTACTGGTCGATACAAAACTCTGAAAATTGCAGTTATGTACTGCTACTAACTGAATGCCTCGTTGCAATACATAAGTGCAATCTTCATCAACAAATGCAATGTAAAATAATGTAGCGCTAATATATGCTTTTTGAATCCTTGTCGACGAATCATGTCTTTATTTGACCAAGAAGTTCTATTGGTTCTTATATAATGCCAAACCATTATGAGAAAGAAAAAAGATACGTGGCAAGACTAGATACAAAGAGGCGAGAGTGGACGCTCTAGTTACTCTTACCTCCTCTTCATGGTTCACAAAATGTATTTTTTTAGTCAATAATCCGCCACTGCATTCAGTTATGCTTTGGTTAAATTATAAATTGGATTATAAAAGTTCATCTATTAGTAGCAATGAAAATGTTACCAATCATGATAAGTACCAAAAAAATGCCTGTAATAGGCGCTCATGGTATATTATTGGAATTTACCCTGCGGTCGAATGCAATGAAAATAGATCAATGATCAATGATGAAATCAGATCTTGCATTCGGAGTTGCGCTGATGAGACCGGCAAGGTCGAAACCACGTGGCCTGCTTCTAATGCTTGATCTATTTTCATTGCATTCGTCCGCAGAGTGAATTCCAACAATACATATACCATGAGCGCCTTTTACAGAATTTCTTTGGTTTTTATATTGGCATTTCTCGACGTTTTCAGTCGTGATAAGAGATAATAGAGTAAGAAATATTTTGAAGAATTATATCAGAAAGATCATAAACGCTAACTTACCTACATTATGCGAATTTGTAAGAAGAATCAACCAAACTCGCATAATGTAGAAGAAGGATACGAAGTAATGGAAAATGGGAATATAGATAGATAAATTAATATGCACATTCTATTACTTATTGAAAATTACTTGAATATCTAAAACACATGCGGTACATACATATGCATGTAATAAATATTACTCTTTCGTAAATAGAAGGCAGGTTTCAGAATTCATTCAAAATTTAGAATTATTCCCGAGTTAATTTCACGAGAAATACGTATTGACCAATTTTTCGTAAATGCTATCATTCCGATCTTTATAATTTAATCGTTCACGCGTTTACGCTCAGGATATATAAAATATCGCTCATATTTAGACATGGCATAGGTATCTGAATATGTTTACGTTATTTTATACTAACACTACAAAATAATAGAAATATTATTCTTTATTTTTCTGTTGCATAAGCTGCATAGTTAGTAAGTTATATCATTACACTTCGTACATGTTAACATTTGCAGTTTTTAAATTTTAATGGAATTTATATATTGTCACATCCATTATTATTCACGTATAAATCAACAAACTGTACAAACAGTTCATACCTGGCTTACGCTAATCAAACTGCGGAGAAAAATTTGATAAAGTGGCCGCCATTTTGAACTTTTTTGTATTTAGACCGATCGTTTTCAAAATCGATATTCGCCGATTCTTGAGTTTTCTAAACCTAATTCAGTGATTAAATTTGATATAAGTGGCAGCCATTTCAAATTTTCTTGTTTTTGACCGACCGTTTTCAAATTCTATATTTATCAGAGACCTCCAAACACAATAATGTAAAATCAAATTTGAAGAAAGTAGCTGCCATTTTAAACTTTTTTATTTTTGATTAATCGTTTTCAAAATCTATACATATTGGACTCTGAGTTTTCCAAACCCAATCCAGAGATCAGATTTGATAAATGTGGCCGCAATTTTAAATTTTCTTGTTTTTGAGCTAATACTTTTCAACCTCAATATCTTTGGAATTCTAAAACTTCCAAACGCAATAATAACTATATAACTAATATTTTTGGGCCGATCATTTTCAATATCAATATTTTCAGGACCTGTGGTTTTTGGACGGATAACTATCTAAATCTGAAACCTCCAAACCTAATTTTGTGATTGCCTTTTGCTTTGGCCATAGGGCACTGAGTTGGGGGCAGCCATGTAGATGTGAAAAGTTCCTTTTCCCATACAAACTTTGTCACCCCTTAGGAATTGAATTAAAAAAAGGCGAAAAAATGTTTTATTAATTATGTCAAAGTGTACCTAGAAAATCTCAAAACTATAGTGTCAACATTAAATTTATCTATTAGCTGTCATTTTGTATTGCCTTTCGTTTTCTATTTGGACTTTTATTGCCGCTTCCATGTCTCGTTTAGACAATACCCCCCGATACATTCAATGCCTTTTACGGTACAACAAGATACGTTTGTTGTAACGGCACACATTCGCAGTGCAATATTGCAAGCGGATAGATCATAAAAATATTCTTTGCAATCGTGTTTTTAGCAATTTGTAACGCAATATGCAAATCTAAAAATAAACTTGGAAACATTGATTCGTCATCGTAATAGGATAGTTGAAAGGTTCGGAGAAGTGTTTTGAAATGTAAACCTAAAAAAGCACCAACCGTGGTTACTGAAAATATTAAAAAAAAACATAATTTTTATCATTCAGGAGTAGTACAAAGTCCAGGAACGGTCGCGTAACTTTGTTATGCCAGAAGTAATATTTTTGAAAGTTTGTAATCTATCAACAAAATGATTTAGTGAATCCTGTAAAACTTGCGGTCTGATACTGTTAATTTCTTCAGTTATTCGTCGCTCTAATTGTTCTAGATCATATGGTCTATTTTTATATAGTTAATACTTCAAATGACCCCAGAAGAAGAAATCAAGTGGCGATAAGTCTGAAAAGCTGGCCATTTGATTTCTTCGCTGTGTCCAATCCAGGGTGCAGGAAATATCTCGTCCAAATAGTCACAAACATCGGTGGTGTTAGAGCCCCATCCTGTTGGAACCAAATAGATTCATTTGGTAAATTATGCCTATTTGGATTTGGAAATAGCGCTTTAATTGCTGGTAAGATATCTTTCGCAATAAATTTATAAAGCTATTATCATTTAAATTTTCTCTTAGGAAAAAAAGAGGCTATTATTTGATTTTATAGTTTACCAGCCCACACAGTCACTTTTTATGGGTGCTGCTGACTTCTATCCAGGAAGAATTTTCTGTTGACCAGTAAAGACAGTTGTGCCTGTTGTCAGTACCATTGAGACCAGACGTTGCTTCGTCGAAAAAGACTATTTCCTTTACAAAATTTGGCTGTTGTGCAGATTAATGGTGTCATTATTTCGTAAATACGTAGCCTGCGATCTGGATCATCATCAATTCATGAACGGTTTCAGTTTTGAAGGTTAGTCCAATTCCGTTGACGACACATGACTATTTTCTTGTAGCGAAAGTAAAACATTCAAACTGGTGTCTTCATCGGTTGCTGTTCTTGGACATCCAGTCCATGGCAAATCTTTTATTTGGCGAAATAATCATCGAAAATCATCAAAAGAACATTGAGGATCACCATATCCGCTCATTATCAAATTTCAATTCGCTCAGATTCTGTAAGTGTTAATGCCATTTAAAAAATTTATAATTAGTCAATATAACAAAAAGATACACACACTCATACATTTTCACAATAATCTAAAATTTTTACTAACTATATCAAACCAAAAGACATTATCAGGACTTCCCGATTTTGACTACGTCATAGTAGTATACATTACATTACCAGGACCAGTCAAAACTCTGAAGCACTCAAATAGAGACTCGGAAGGTGGAAGCCTAAGCAAAAAAGCACATTTGAAATATTTACAAATACAAATGTCTGTAGTTGTTCCTATATTGAACTTTCCAAGAAATGCTTCAATTATAAGTATATGTATAGTTTTCTCATTAATAATTAGGTACATTAAAAAGCCAAAGTATGTATGTTACAAGCACAATAAGAAAAAATAGTACGACATGTATAGAAAAAGTAAACGTACACAATTGCATGTCATAAAAATTCCAAAAATTATATACATACATACACAGTTATTTTTTAACGCACATCTCTGTTCGAGATTGTTGTAAGAATATACAAACTGATATGCTGCTCATTGTCAGATAAAATAGCGGTAATAATTGGCTTGCTAGGTACTACTAATATTAAGAAAGATAAAAATATATAATGCTCAGTACAAAGACAATGAAATCATGAAATTCAAAAGAATAGCAACGATAGTTAATCTTAGCTATGTATTTTGATTTTTTATTACAATTAACAATAATATTTTAATTAATTCAAAGATGATATTAGCTAGAAACATTGGTATAACACATGAGTGTGGAATGCGAACTCTATTAAAATCTTTTCTTGTAAATTATTAATTATTGCTTTTGTTTATATTTTATTCTTTCTTTTTTGATTTGAATATTAACCGGAACGGCATTCTTCGGTAGTTATTTATGTTCTAGTTCCGTAATTTTGTATATCTTTCCATTTATATAAGTTTCGAAAGTATGGTTGAAGTTTTAAAGAAACCCTGGAGAGTTTTATACTATTTGTTTTTGCAGAACTCTGTCTTTTAGGTAGATATCTCTATGAAAGATTGTCTTGCACATATTTGTTTTCGTTGTTAATTACTATATTTAATTTTACTTTTACTACTATTTTCATTCAAAGAACAATAAATGTAATTAAATTATCGTAATACAATAAGCAGTTGTTTCACGGTTGTCGCATATGAAATAATGATAATCAGTCATTTACGTATAGTATATAAATGTATTGTTATAAAATATATAGACCATGAAGGAAATAAAAATGTCGATAAGAAGCACACTTAAAGGAAAACTTTGGTTGTATTTATCAAAATTTTATTGTATTAACACTAGTTGAATTAGCAAAAAGATGCTTTCAAGAAAATTTATATTATATATATTACTTTCCTTTAATATAATCTGCAGTACTTGTGTGGTTATTGTAACACTGTTTACACCAAACGAATCCCCCAATACCTTAAAAATCGCATTCGACAATATAAAAATTATTATTCTGTTGATACTGACAATCCAAAAAATCTATCTATTCTTGCTCCTGAACAAAAATTAAACAATTATTCAAACGGCTGTTCTTTGAGATGTCTTACATTAATATAAACGAGAATTCTATCAACCTACGTAATGATATCAATGAATTAACATTCGTTCATATCTAAACAAGGCTCACGCGTACCACATGCAACGTAAGAGAGTTAGGGGTTGCCATACATTTTTTCTTGTAATCTGAATTAAATGCAAAATTGCATGCGTACGCCACTTGCGTGTGTAAGAAATTGGCCATGCTTACTCACATCTAATACAACTGAAGACATCAAAAATCCATAGGAACAACGGAGAAAAGAAGACGACAATAGCCTATAAGATTTTCAATTTGAAACTTAACTGCATTTTTATGTTATTCATTATTAGATCAGCGCGCAGCTCATTCTACTAGATAATTGTACAGGGTAGGCTCAAAAAGTGCAGGCCTGAATTAATTTAAATGTTTTTATTTAAATAATCGGTACAAATCCTTAGTAGTCCTCGGACTAGTACTCTTATGGTCTGACACAAGGCGTATAAAGCGATTCCAACTGCTCGTATGCCTTCTGGAACTCGCTTTTCGGGATCATTTTCAGAGATGCCGTCGCGGCCCCTTAGACTTGATCTTCTACGGAGCTGTATCGGTCTCCCTTGACGTCCCGCTTGAGCCGAGGAAAGAGGAAGAGGTCCGGCGGTGCCAAATCTGATGGACGACCGGCGCGCTAGTCGTCTTCGACAAGTTCCCGCCCTTCCCGGAACAGCTTATGCCACTCGAATACTTTTGAGCGACTCATGACAACATCTCCGTAAGCGTCCTTAATCAGTCCAAGGGTCTCCGTCGCGGTTTTTCCGAGTTTGACGCAGAATGTAATGGCGTAGCGCTGCTCGAGATTTTTCTCGATCTTCGAATGCGGCAACACTTCTTAACAGAGGTTCACGGAAATTGACGTACTTACTCTCCGCTTGTCCGCAGGCGGTTGGAAAAATAACGTGTCTCTTCTGGAGGTTCCCCACTACCACGCCTAGTCTCGCTCCGTTCGCTTTACAGAAATTTAGTCGTACTACTTTTTGATCCTAGCCTGTGTATTTCCCCAAATAGATTTCCATGTTACGCTCTTTCGCTTATCGCGGTTAACATTTTCCCAGGTTTCTTCAACTCTACTCAATATATGTATATACTCGATATATAGCGCAAACTTCTGTAGTATGTTTTTTCTCATAATTTCAACTGTCTTAATTAACCCGTTTTAATTACTAAATTTTGATAGTAAATAAATAGAACTCGAGCCTGGTTTTACTGCTGAAGAAGCCATTTACATTAGTGCCGAAACATCGAATTTGAGTAAGTTGTATATATTATTTTGTATTTTAGTTTTTACTTTTGTTTTATTTTTGTATTGTTATATATGTACTTTACTATAAGGCGCTCAAAACTCGGAAGCACTCATCACCAAGAGTAAGAGTTTTTACAATATAACTGTTAAATAATGTTTTATTGCCCCTTCAAGTTGTGATGATTTCTTTCACAAAAAATAACCAACAGCACACACTTTTAATTATTATATGTATGTATGTATATACATCTGCTTGCCGCAAATAAAAGTAGATATTAAGCTTGAAATACACACACATAAACATGTATGTATGTACGTGTGTATGTGATAGAGAGGAGGGGCTATCGGCAATGTAGTGGGAAACCACTTGTACTATGCGAGAGGTAAGACAAAAGGAACATTCAGCATTCAGCGCTCGCTGCTTATAGAATTTTATTTCGTTTTTAATATGAGAATTTTATTTATCTTTTTACATAAGTAATTTTATTTTCGTTACAATTTTTCAAGAGTTTTGTTTCAGTTCAATGCTAATGCATACATACATTAATTACACAAATAAATAGTTAGGCCGTACGTTCTAATAGCGACGGCAATACTTAAAAGCAAGCGTGTACATTGCAATATCAATCTTAGCATACTAAACTGAATGGCAAGCAACAACGAATCTATCCCCACTTATTGCAAGCTGACCACACCTGCCATTCTAAATCACACGTATATGTAGATATGTATGCGTTAGTGTGTGTATTACGGTACTTCATATATTCACTATAACTTCAGTCAAACTGTATATAAAAGAGAAGCCGTTACATGTTACTACGCTTATATCCTAAGAATGCCTGGACCGATTTCGATGATTCGCATCAATTCGTAATCCAGCCAAACAAGAAGAATACCCAAAGAAATTCCCGAAATATTCCAGAAATTTTTTTTTTTTACAATTTTTTGCGACAATTGTTTTGCAGGACACGGGGGTGGTACAGGACGGGCGGGACATGAGGGGTGGTACGGAACGGGCGGGACACGGGCGGGGGGCTACGGGACGGGTGGGTCACAGGGGTGGTACGGGGCGGGCGCGATACTGTGGGTGGTACCCTTAACAATGAAACATTAAATATCTAAATCAATACTTTTCTACACACATAGAAGTAGTTTCTTGGATTAAGTAAATCTTACTTGAATCGAGTAAACGGTAGGTTCGTATATACGCAAGAAAATATCTATATTTGTTACAAGTAAATTAAATTCTTGGAAATTCAAATATATATATTTTTAAACCAAGTAATTTTTGCTTATCAGAAATATTATATTTTCTTCATTTAAGAATCTCATTCTTGTTGCAAGTACTTATGTTGTTCTTGGATAAAATAAATACTTGAGGATTGATATTAAATGCGAGGATTTAAGGGCGATATTTATAGTTCGTGCTTTAGGTTATGTCGATGCTTGAGCACGCGATTTTGACACATTTTTAATGACATTCATGTCAAAATCGTGTGCTCATGCATCGGCACAGCCTGAAGCTTTGGACTATAAATATGACCCTAAATTATTTAAGACAAGACACTTACTTATTGTATTCAATATACTAATTACACATACGATATGTTGTATATAATACATACATATTATATAATATACATGTACACTTAAGTTAACCTAGTAATGATATAGTATTTGCTACATATTTCACAATAGAAATATAAATTATTTATTAGGTTAACTAGAAGAGAATTTACTTTTTCAAAATTTTATCTTTTTTCAGTTATATTTTAATTACATAATATAGAAGCCTCTTGAAGCACAAAAAGAAATCGAATTTAACACTATGCCAATTAGAGTTTGAATTTTTAAATCATAAAAACACCTTTAGAAACACTATTTTATAAAATGAATTAAATATAAATACAACATTTTATTTAGTTCCAACATGCTTAGATAACATAAGGACACCTTTGCCTAATTAACTAAAAATATATTTCTAGATATTAGTTGAAATATTAAGCACATTACCACTTGCAGAAGAGATCTTTTATAAACAATATACTATATCTTAAGAGTACTTAAACAGATTAAAATGAGAATCTAACCTAAAATTAACCAGTAGTATCAATAGTTGCGTATAATTCAACAAACCACTGTTTGATACAAGTTCTAGCAAGATAATAAAATTCGCGGTGTGTATTACCACTTATTAAAGAGGAACCAATGTTTGACACATTCACGTAACTTTCGCACAGCAAAACAATAATTGAAGGTTAGCCCATGGCGTTTACTGATATTCGCGACACTACATCCCCCACTTCAAATGAGGTCTTCATTCTAGAAAATATTTACTTGATTATAATAGATTTTAAGAAAAATCATTTATTTTAGTCAAGTAAACACATAATTTTTGATTTTAATATATTTTCTATTGGCAAGAAAATATTTATTTGTTTCAAATAAATATATTCAAAAGTCTAAATCTTTGGCCCATAAGAATACGTTTTTATGTGTGTGGGCAGAACGAAGTCTGCCGGGCCAGCTAGTTTACATATATTTCTTATGCGATATAATTAGTTTAAAATTTCCTATATCTTTCAGTGTAACTCTGATGAAGCAATAAACATATTGCAAAAGCAGATGAAAATTGAGTTTTCTAAACCACAACTCTTGTTTTAGCTGCCTAGCCAACACTATTTGAACTTTCTGTTTATATAATGCAGATTCAGATTATAATGCGAAAATTATGATACATAGGCCACACACAGAGAAAAATATTCTTGAATTAAGAAAATATACTGTTTCAACAAATATTTTTAATCCTATTAGAATATTTGTTTTGATTCAAACACATTTTCTTGAAATAAGTAAATGCGTTTAATACAATCTAGACTATATTTGTTGTAAAATACGTATTTGATCTGAATAACCCTCTATTTGTGAAATGACTGAATTGCAAATTTCGAGCAGCTGCGTTCGAGATTATATTTATGAAGCGTTTAGATATACGTGCATCTGCGTGCACCATTTTGCAAGAATTAGACACATATAAGTTTTTATAGTTAAGGCGTGGACATTTGCAAATAAAAGTACATATTTAATAATGCATTATGTGAAGTGTATTTTAGAACATGGGAATTGGAGGAATAATTTCAACCAAACATTGCATGACGCAACAATCAAGACATTATATACTTAACTGAAAGTATTGGTTCTTATCGTATCAAAACGTAACCCTGTTTTTGCGGAGATCAGTTTAGCATCCCAAAATCGTTTCAAAAGTGTTATTTCTAGGTTAAGCCATGTTGAGAATTTGACATTTCTGCGAGGATTTTCACATAGCTGAAACATAACTTAGAAGCCAACACTTTTTAGAACGATCATGAAAGATTTGAGATTAATCTCCGCAAGAAAAGATATTGCCTTTGGACCCAGTAAAACCTGTACTTCCGTTAAATTGTCTACAAATTGTCAATTTGTCAGTGGTCGACATACGGAAGTCTTACAAATCCATTATATTCTTACATTTTAAAACAATGTTGTTTTGCGTCAAAAACAATTTCCTTAGTAAAATAATATTCTTGTAGGATAACACTATATAGTTTTCCGGATATACATCAATACGGGATTGTTTTGAACTGAAACAGTCTGTTTTAACTCAAGATAATATTTCTGGACTGCGTGTAGAGAACCCCCAAAACGAAGCTGCTGACCATAAGAAAATCCAAAAAGTCCAATTACCTTGAAAGTTTTTAAACTACAAAACATATCGAATCAAGCATATTTGGTTTCACCGAAAGAAGGACTCTGACTTTCTTATGTGCTCCGAAGACACAACAATGTTTTAATGTTATCGAACCTACATCATAACTTGACACCACTGATTGTGATTCTGGTAAACCTGAAATGATAGCTATGTAAACAAGACTAAAAGTGGAGTTAACGCTATCGACTCACTTACGATTGTGTTCGAAAAAGTCAAAGATGGCCAATAGTATACATATATGCATAGGGCGAGCGGTTGAAAGGGGGGAGGGGTAAGAGCGTTGTGACCCACTATATATTGGCTACACATTGGAGACGGAAAACTGGGGAGTCAGTTAGAAGATAAAAAATACGAGTTTTGAAGGAATATTTATCATACTGCTTGTAAATGACTACATTCGTTATATAAAAGTAAGAATTTACAGTGCTAGAAAATTTTCCATCGCCCTTGCATATCATCGTAGACTGTAGAGGGACAAAGGCCGTCCTGGAGTCCACAGGTGCAGATCCAGATGGTGCTTCACACGAAGCTGACGTTTTGTTAGCACTATGGTCCTCTCCAGATTCCTGAAGGCGCGATGGGCTCTGGCTCCTGTTATATTTTCGAAAAGCTATCTAAGCTTACGCTAACCTAACTATCGGAGCTTAAAATTCTAATCTATACGACCTACCTGATATAGTGCCGCTAAATCGCAAAATAAGCAAATTAGTTTGCTACGTAGAATTGTTAACGCATCCTGGTTTGTGACCAACGTTCAATTACGCAGAGATCTCGCCATTCCTACCTAGTGCGAATTTGCGATGATGCTAGCCAGAAGTATCCAAAAGAGGGTTACTCAGTTGTAGAACACATTGGCCTTGGGGTCACCGTTTGCGTGTTTACCAGGCACATTATTGAGGCACACGCTTGACTGCCGCCATGATCGGACTCAGAAATGACGATTCAACAGCACATCAGACCGTGGATCTTGTGACCCGAAAGTAGCCATTCAGAAGAGATGAGAAATCTCAGAGACTTCAAAGTCTAGCTTTGGCTAAAATGAAGATCCCAAACTAGGAAATTTAGAAATTAAGAGAGATATTTGGAGTAATAGGAATGTAACCAGTACATACACAGATATTGTTAATACAGCAATAATAGATTTTTATTTGAAACTTTTTGCTAGAGGGTCAAAAAAGATATATACAGGGTGTCATAAAAAAGTAGGTTAATCTGCCAGGGACATATTCCTCATATATTAAATTTTGATAAAGTTCATTTAACAAAAAGGCAAAATAGCAGTATGTAGCAGCGTGTATTCGCCCCTATTTTCTGCATGATTATAAATACCATCTTCTTTTATTTGCGCGATCACATAACGAACCGTAGAAGTCTTTTCATTACTTTTGCTATGTTCTTGACTGATGCGTTTCTATTAAATACTATAATATTACTATTAATACTATTTATAAAGCTTACTTCTAAAAGATCCTATAAGCACCGCATGTAGAAATAATCTTTTACTAGAGCCTCTAAATCGTATTATATATACTTCTCTAATTTAAAGCTGATGAGATTTGTCCAATTGTGAGGAGGACTTAAACTCACTTTTTGATCTCCATCTCGATAATTAACGCCCCACCGAACTAATCCACAGACATTATTTTTTTCTGTTCCTTTCTAATAGACCATTGGTAACACATATAATACTTTCCATTTCCACTTCGATTAATTTTAATAGTCGGTAATAACAGACGGTACAAAAAAGTTACACAGAATCCCTTAAGATCATCTGATCATGAAATCTGATTTAACATGGCTTGCCTTATCTTCGGAACACAATCAAAATATTTATGACGTTTTGGACGGGCCCCCTAAATCGCGGTCATTTCTTTAAATCGAGCGGAAGATTAAAAAGGTACCGTGCATAACGTACGTAACATATCGGCCTTAAACTTCAGGTACGAAGAAAAAGAAAGAGTTAAAGTGATATCGAGCAAGAAGCAGGTGTAGACGCAAAGGAAATGAATTAATGTAAAATATGTACACAGATAGCAACTAGCAACACATCAAACGGAATTCTTCGACCACTTGTTGAGCAGCGATTTAAGAAGATTTATTCGTCGTATAGAGTTTTAATGGCTGATAATTTTATATGACATATTTATAGAAAGGCATCACCACTTTAACATCAACAACGAATAGAATTCTTGAAACTCCTGAGCTTAAGATCGTGAAAGTTGTTCATAAAATTTTAATTTTGATTTTATTATGGCATACTTATCATTACTGAACTGTTTCATTTCGGCAATTAAATGTAATTATGAAGGAAGCGATGTGTACTTGAATAGATTCTCGGAATACGGTTTAATTCAATTAGACAAATGCGTTAGCGTGTAAAACGTATTTGATGATGATTGTTTGAAACCTAACTGAATATTATTTATTAGTGGCGTGGATAATGTTGTCGATTGCATTAGAAATTTATTACCGCTACATAAAATAATAAACTTTACAACGAATACGTTGTCGCTTGTGCATTGTACTGTTACATACATGATGCATGTACCTCAGACACACTTGTTTCATATTATTTTGATATATAAGCACTACATATAATTCGTGCAAAATGTAAACCTACAAATTATTGACTAATTAGGATATCTACTTTTTCTGACTTTGAGCAACTCGACCAAATGATAAAACTTTATTATCAAAATCA